>CM042248.1:30063065-30238065 GCA_023566225.1 Romanogobio albipinnatus | reverse complement strand
TATATATATATATATATATATATATATATATATATATATATATATATATATATAAAATATAATAATTACAAATATTTAGTACATTGCAACTATTAATATAATTTTTCAATTTCAAAATTAACTGCACTATATATACATATAATAAATAAATATATAAAAAAAATATACGTATACATATATACATATACATATATATATACACACACACACTATTGTATACATACACGAGACAAAATAAGCTCACTAATTTTGTTGTTAAGAAAAAGTTACTAAAGATTATGTTTACAGTTACCACTAAGATTTCATTTGATAGCTTGCCATTTTTTTTCCAATGTCTTGCCACCAATTTTTGCTGCCACTCCAGGCAATCCATATTGACAGTCAAAATAAATGCCACTGTTATACTGTCTGAGAACAGAAATCACATTGAAAGGAGACGTCTATTACTGTAACCTTGCTCCAAAGTCAACAATGTAGCACACTGCAAAAACAGGTTCATTCAAACACAACTGCCAACCTTGTGGTTAAATCAGGCAAATGCGAGAGGAGAAAAATGTGCAGTACAACAATGGCCTTGGCTGATAGAGCGAGGTGTAAAAGGATGTTAAATAGACAGCGAATCCCTGCTGCGCAGCCGCTTTCTGTTGGAAAAGAAAGAATAAGCCGTGTGTGCTTGCAGGTCAACGAGGCACAAGCAGAGGAATCAGCAGTTGTGTTTCCCTGCTTTAAGCTCTTTTAGCCAATGGAGGTAAAAGTACAGCACAGCAAGACTTTTTGATGGGGGTCGATCTCTTTAATCCAAAAGATCAAGTTGTACAGCCACAGCTTTGTTCAGAAAGCCAGACAACAAACAACACACAGGCTATGCATGCACACTTTTCATACACACTAAACAAATTTTTTTATTTGTATAGCCTATCAAGAGGAAGTCTAAACCATAAAAAAATGGCCAAATACACCAATATCAAAAACATTTCCATAAACAACATTTACCAAAACAAGCAGACAATTTTATCACGACTGGACAGCTGCTGGCGATCGAACAGGCCGCCAGTTTTAGCCATTTTAATTAGTGCCCAACCCTGAATACCTCTAATCACACAAGCGCCTCTCTAGGGCACTGGCTGCGGGGCTAACATCTTTGCAATGAATTCAATTTGACATTTATACAGATCGCACCAGGGCAAACATCTGCTACAAGGTTGTGCCGAGAACAGTTCTATCATCTTGGCCATCTTAGCTTGAAAATTACAGGGCCCGGAGGGCCAGGGCTGCCTCCTTACACAATTGGATCTTCTGCAACGCCAGCAATGCAGCTGGATTATGCCATGACTGCTTTACGGTATGGCTGTTTTTCCAACATGATGGAAAATGTCCCCCATACATCTCGCCCCACATTACAGAGTTTCCATTGTACAACCTAATGTCCTTTCTTCTTGCAGGTGCAATTTAATCAAGCTTTGGAGTGTTACCAGTTAGTCTGCACCCTCTTAAAACAAGGGTGTACCTAGTATTAAAAAGCCAGGGGCAGATTTCCAAAAGGTTAAAGCATACAGACTTGTCGCAAAGAGATGTAATCATACCAAAATTTCAGATTTACCAGGGACAGACCAATGTGCCCATTAATATGAGAAGCATTTGGATATCTCCCCCCCAAAAAACCCCACAAGAATATTAATAAAAAAATAAATAATGACTAATAAATAATTAATATAAAATCCATTAAATAATAAGCTGTCAAATACAAATAATTAAATAAAAGGAAAACACTTTTGGGCATTTAAAATGCATTATAAATAATCCAAAACAATCTGCAATAGTTTGTTTCGAATTGCAGCTTAAATTTCTGTTGCGATGCTTACTGGTTTCATTAGTAAGCAATAATTAAAAATGAATAGGTCTAAATCAATGAAGTACAAAAAATCTTTCTGGGACAGCACCTGGGCAGAACTGCAAAGCCGTGTTATCTGCGAACTGTAGACACATCATGCCGGGTTTGTTTGGGAACATTTCTTACACCAGAACACAAATAATTCCATGACGTTGTCTTTCAAGTGGAGGAAATGGAGGCAGCGAAAAGAGCAGAGACAGTAAGACGACACACCCACTTCCCCAACTTCCTCTTTTATTTGACTTCATATAAAAGCATTCCAAAGAGCTAGTCAGGCCTGGTGTGTTTGCACAGCAGTGGGTGCTTAGCCTTGGCACCGGCTCTTTATGAGAAACCCAACTAATAAGTGCTGAGGGGGAAAATGGGGAGAGGCAGAAAAGCTGCACTGTATCACCCTCCGCGGCCCTGGGCATTTAAAAACGCTACGGTCATATCAAATCTTGGACCAGATGACCTGGAAGAAATTCACAGGAAAGAGTCTTCAACAGAAGGCTGGCATTTGAGTAGCAGGAAAGGTTTTCTTCTTGGATGGATGAAGAGTTTCAGAATATGCTCAAAGTCACACAAGAAAGAGATTTGGGAAAAGAAATGGGAGAGAGGAAGAAGGATTGTAGAGAAAATAAATCAAGCTTTCCGCAGGGTATTGACTGGCACTTGCACATAGAGCTGGCTTTAAGCACAAAAGCGAATTCAATCTAAAGCAAAGTGGGGCTTTTTAGAGAACACTCGCCATTCTTAGTGTATATTGAACTAACCCCTCAACCCTGCCCTTGAACAAGACTGTTGTGCCTCCATGTCACCTTTTTTCCCATCACTCTCTCTTCTTGTTCTGATTTTTAGAGGCTGGCTTGTTTATGTATGCATGTACATAATGACATAAATGGAACAAATGTCTCCATTAGAATAGGGATTGATAGTAAATCATTTTAAAACGTTTTGTCAGGGGTAACAACTTTATTTATAAAAAAAGTTCTAACAAATAATTTCCATGATGCAGACAATTGCAAAACATTTGTTCTTCTGAATACTGCCAGTGTTAAAAGAAAAAGAAAACGTAGTATCCAGTTAATACTAAAATGATTATATCAAAATGTTAATTTGCAGGATTACAGAAATTTCTTAAAGCCCTCAAGTATTCTTTTCTTGTTGCTGGTCAACATAAAAATCAACAAATATCAGCACAAAAGTGCACCACTCCACTCGCCAAACAGGTATTAGGGAGTGTACACACACACTGAGTTAATAATTATTTACTCTGTATTTCACTTTTTTCTTTCATCTAGAGGGTCATACATGGGCTCATTTTAAATATGAATTAATGGCCAGCAGAATACGTGTTGTTCAGCATGAAGAGTTAAGCAAAACTATCAATGACTGTGGTACTTTAAGGGTGACAGGCCCTTACACAGCTTCCCTCTTGCTAGCAGGGATCCTCTTTATTGACTAATCATTGAGCTAAGTCAATACCCCATAAAACATGCACTTGATAACCGACCTATTAGCCAGAGCTTGTGTTTCAGTCTATCTGACATGACACTGAGGCTGACCTGATAAAACATTGATAAAAACATGTTTGATATACAAATCATACTGTACTTAAGCATGCTATAAGAATGTATGTATACTATAGGATATAATAATAATATAATACATATAAGAATGTAAATGTACAATATATAATTTATAAATTAAAACAAATAAATAACATTTAAAATGTATTATATTTCAAGTTAATGGTAAACGTTTAATGAAAATTTTTTCTAAATATGTTCATCAACAAGCTACTCATGTCATGTTGATCTAAACAGAGGAATGCTAAACTTTACTCGTGCACTGGAGAGACATGGTGAGACTGGATCAGCCATGATCTTAATAAATGTTAATAACAACAAATAAAACCTTGAACTGCTACGAATATTGTGAAACGCAAAGTAACATGCATTTAAAAAATGTAATTTGCAGTTTAACAAATAACGTTTGACGCATAAAATAAGTTTGTAGCTGTACAGAGCTGTAACTAAATATTATATAAACAGTCATGTTTCTGTTTTGACTAAATGTCTTAGGTTCAAGCACCTAACATGCACTGTTAAATCTAATATTCATGCACTCAAGTCCATGTGTAAACTATGGCTTTCAATCATTTTCTTAACCTCACCGTTTTTGAAACTACTAAGACATAGCTTCAATTTCAAAACATGAGAAACCACAGTGAAAAAGAGTTAACTTGTTTTAGTATCCAACGATGACAAATGTATTCAATAGGAAAAAGATGACTTACTGTCTCCTTGTTAGGGAGCAATTCTTTCCGAATCCTAAAAAAGTTCTTCCCGTACTGCCTTAAACCCTTTATGAATCGTTTCTGTTGAGAAAAGAAATGAGAAAAACAGTTAAAATTAGATTTTTAAGCACCCCTTAACAATTGACATGAAGCACTACACATACATTACACTGTGAACCGAAGGGGAAGAAAACAATGTTGTGATCTTAATCTGAAAATCTCTGCTTGTGCTAGCTCTGCTACAGTGAAAAAAATGAGGGGAAATGACAACAAAAGCAGGAATAGAAGCCGAGATTAAACCACAGCGGAGTAGAAACACGATGGCAGCTCGTCTGAATCTTAGTGAAAGTTCAGTAAGGTTATATGCATATGAGGGTAGCACAACACTGAAGTTCAAAGCTGAAACTGAACTTCAATAAGTTGCGACGAATCACAACACACTTCTCTCTGATCTTACAATTTGCACGCTCGCACTTCAAACAGCTGCCTGAGTCCTACGCAAAGTACTAGAATTACAAACCCATTTGCTTACAGTTACTGCAAACAAACAGAACTTAAGCTAACAGTGTAAAAATAATCAGGTTTATGAATGTGAAAAATGACTGAAGATTTAAACAAGCAAGTACAGTTGTTAAATAAAACATTCACTTAATAAACCAATGAGAAAATAACTTTTTTTTTTTACAACACAAAGAGTAACTCCAAAAATGTACACAGACTGCCTTAATATAAAAGTAGAATGTGTAAGCTTGAATGCTTTTCTATTCCTTTAAGAGCCAGAGACTGTGAGCCATAAAAAGCGGAGGCAGAAACATTCATAAGCAGCGAAGCAGACAACCAGCAGATTTACTTTCTTGTTCTAGCGGCGAGCCCCGCTCCACAGTAATCTCAGTCAACGGTCCTCAACAAACAAACTGTTCAGAAAGCCTGTGAAAAGTCCACTCGGCACACGACCCAAATCTCTACATCCACTCATAGGCAGTAAAAAAATTGAGGTGCAAATCCACAGAGTCTCCGAAGGTACGTCGTTTTTTTACGAGCAAGAGATAGCTTGTCACTCTCTGCTCCTCCACTACAAAGGGGAAGGCTTTACATGTGATCTTTCTGCTAGAGAGCCTCTGGTCTGCGGCTGGATGGAAAACCTGGAGCAGACTCATGCGATGCATGGCGGATCGTAGCAGTAGTGTCACATATGCATGTTCTGAGAGCTCTTTTTAAGTGCGTGTGCGTATGTACATCACCTCTACGTCTGCGCTTCTCATTACTCAAACACCAACCCCCTCATGGTGGCTTTTTACAAGGGAACCGTATGGTTTCACAAAGCACAAACTACTGAGAAAAATCTAAGGCAATCTTTGTAGAGGTTTCAGACGTGGTTAAACGATACGAGTTGTTTGCAAAACCAGTAGTGGATTTCCTCTGGCATTCTCAGCCAACTTCTCAAATGCGTACTAGTTATGTAACCAGGAAATGTTTACACATGGCGTTTAAAAGAAAAATCTGTGATTGGGAAGGGAGGGAGTATTGCTTGTTTCTCTTTACAAAATGTATGCCTCAAAGCTCTGAAAACTTGCAATAAATTAGATATTTTAGTATAATGAAATTCCTAACCCTGCAAATTAAAACTACAAGCTTTTTAAAGTATCTACCCATGCCAAGGCAACCATAACGGGTCAAAATACGCAAGGATTAGAAAAAAAATCTACCACAGACGGCGTTTTTCATCTGCTGTGGTAAAGAGGCGGATGATTAACCAGCAGGTGGTGCAATGTGCAAAACGAGCGTGTGATGATCTTTAAATGCCCCTATGACTAAAGTACTAGTTATGAGTTAGGACATGTCAGACTCTCCAAGTATCAAGTTATTAAGGGCTTAACGTTGAAGCAAGCAAAATAACAAAAAAACTAAAGAAAAAGTCAAGGAGACAAATTAGACTCAATCTACAAAGTCTGTTTCACTAGCTTTGTTTACACCCAGGTGACCAGGACCAGCATTTTGCACTGGGACCACGGGCAACAACAACCACTCAACCAGAACAGTTTTAATCTTACACTGATGAATATCTAACAGTCTTGTGTGTTAATAAATCCCCAGTCTGGTGACTACAGGTCTTGGGTGTGAACAAGTGCATTTTGTTGAACACAAAGCGTTAAAGGGATCCGAGCGTGCCTTCATTATCAGAGGTCCCGGATCCTGACCGGCAGGACAAAAATCAATTACACCTGCCAGAGCGGTACATGTTAGCGGCCTGATTATGTCACCTTAATTATGTTTCCACTACTGTAATATTTACAGTGCACTGCGGGCAGGCGTCTACGTGCGCGGCTGTCTCGTTCACTGCATGTCGGCTCCACTTTAAGGCTCCATTTCAGCTGCCTGGGCTCGCTGCACTCTGAGCGCAACTAATAAATCATCCACCAATCTGCTCCCTGAATTGCTCTGCCTCTGCTACGATTGCTCCGGCCCTCCGTTGCTAGGCAACAGGGCAGATAACGGGAGGGGCCGGAGAGCGAGGAGAGAGTGGAGGAGGGGTGGAGAGGGGGAGGCAAGCGCTACCGAGTCACCAACCGCCCGCTCTGCCGAAACAACAGGCTTCTTTCTGTCAAAAATTGTTCCAGTGCGCTGGCTCTGCTTTCTGCCTCTCTCTCCCTCTCTCTTACTGCTCGACAGTGCTCTATTGTAAAAGAGAGAGGGGAGAAGGGAATACAGCTGAAAAGGCTATTGTGATGCGTGCACACTTCCTGCCTAAATCATAATTGTTAAAAGCTGTAAAACTGGTTAAGATCATTGAAGCATGTACAAACAGATGGTGTCAGAATACTCCATACAAAACACACTACGTGTGTCCAACACAAACGAGCACACAAAAACTCTGGCAGTCTTCAAATACCAGGAATGCCTAACATTTAGCTCTATGGCAAAAACACACAGGGGTCTTATGAAATCAGTGTGCTTGGCCTTTCGCTGAGGCTGACCTGCTATGGGCGAAGACGAATGAGCAGAGTATACAATTACAGTCACAGATAGCACAACACACAAATATGACTTGACACCAACGATGGCATTTTCACACACAAAGCGACCACAAAGAGAGAGAGCCAGCCCACATCCTGTCCATTTTAACCTTACATAACATCAAAACCACAATAGAAAAGAAGAGCGACATGGGGGGAAACTATCAAAGTCCCAGCCGTAATACTTGTCCTATTAATATGAGCAGATGCCTGGAAATGCTTCCAAATCAGGCCGGCGCCGTTCCCGCCACTTAAGCATTTGCTTAGCGTTTGAGTCTATAAATATGCATAGATTTAGCTTAACTGCAGCTTTTCTTGTGTAGTGTGTAAAACCAAAGGTGACAGGAAAGTCTCCAACACACCCTTCCTGGTCTTTAAATCTGAGAGCTACTTCACACATGGCTAAAATAGTCCAGCGACAAAATAAAAAAAATATCTCCAACTATCTCAGTGGTTGTCAACTGGTGGGTCACAAGTGTTTATATATAATTTTATAGTATTATTTTGTAGTATAATAGTATTATTTATAAATTGTATTTTTAATAATAATAACAACAATAGGATTTTATATGCATATTTTGCTTTGCTGAATTTTCAGCATTTTTTTTGTTTTTATTTAATTTAATTTTTACTATTTTTATTATAATCTTTTTTACAAAAAATATGTACTTTACTATACTATATTTTTATTCAGTAGAAAATGATAAAATTAAGTATATTTCAAAGCTGGATTAAGGACATTTTAGTACACTTTCGTAAAATAATTTTTGGATTGTGTTGTGTCATGTAAATTCTGGGTCCATGTAACCTTCCAAGTGGGTGGCCCGCAGGAAATCTCAACCTGCTTTACTGGGGGTACTCTTCCCTTCTCCAAAGACTCACCTCCCTTTATTATTGTGAACGGAGATTAATATTAAGGAGTGGGGAGGTGTTCTTTTGGAGAAAATGTGCAGGCTTCTTCGATCGCCACTGGGGGGCTACAATCTTGCCAGGTTGCCCGCTGCCGCACACAGCATTTCAACTATCTGGAGCTTGACGCTGTCATTTGTCAACTTGTGACAAGCCAGAGATAATACACAGCAGGGCAGAGCAGCAGATAGCAGACCTCACTGTGGTCATATCAGACACCCTGAAACAACACTCAGTGCTCTTATTCTGGCTGTGTTTCAAAACACGGTGAGCTGAATTTTTGGCCATTCACAGGCATATTTAAACTCAGCCTCTCTTAAAGGGACAGTTCACTCAAATTTGATTAATTTACTCAAACTGTGACCACATTTGAATTTTTTTAACTATCTACCCTATATGTTAGGGAAATAACTACACTACCATTCAAAAGTTTCAGGTCAGTAAGTTTTGTGTGTGTATATTTTAGCATATTTTAAAAGTTAATATGTGATGGCAAAGCTGAAATTCCAACAGCCAATACTCCAGTCTTCAGTGACACATGATCCTTCAGAAATCAATCTAATATGCTGATTTGGAGAACAAGAAACATTTCTTATCATTGTTGCGCCGCTTAATATTTTTGTGGGAATGTTCAGAAGAACAGAAGTCCCATTTTTTTCTTTTTACATCTTTAATGTTACTTTTGTTCAATTTTCTTCAGCGTATTTAAACCCATCCGAAAAAAAAGAAAGGGGAAAAAACTCACAGGGACTAATATTTCTTACACTGCATTACTAAAACGGCTTACAAGATTAAAGGGTGTTACATATGACATGCCATTTTAGAGCATTACCGTGGGATCTAAAAGAATTCTCCCGATAAACTGTGGCACAGGAAAAGAAATAAAATGGCACACTCTTCCTCTGCTGCTGAAAGCGCTGCAGGCTAGTCGAGGAGAAGAGAGGCACTGAGGGCCGGATCGAGAGGCTGAGGGAGACGGGTGACAAGTGACCCTGAAGAGGGGATGATTCTGTCATTTCTGAGACAGTCACTGTCACTTTTATTCACATTTCAAAAAGGAGCAATGGAAAAAGAGCAGGAATAATGAGGCAGTGGACCTGCAGGCAGAAAGAGAGGGAAAGCGAGGGATGATAAATAAATGAGGAGCAGCGGGGCTGGTGCGAGAGTCCAAGGTCAGGGGTACATTTACACCTGTCCCTCAAGGCTGCAGGGCTGCAAAAGCACAACTTGAAATCAGATCAGGGGGAGAGGTGTCCTTGACAGTGCAACGGTGGCCTGGCTGGGTTACAGACAGGGAGGAGGGGGCAATAGCCTCCTCCGGGGTGTGCGCATGTCAAAGAGAAAAATACCGACAGTGGGGTAATCGAGGCCTGCACTCATGCAGTATTTATTCAGCATCTCTATTATTCATCTCAGACAGACTGTTATACAGTTCGCTTCACACACGCTTCCTCACGTAGATTAAAAAACAGGCCCACACTCAGTTAAACATGCCGATGCAAATCGATACACACAGCTAATTGATCTTTTTTAATGGGCTCACTGGCACCATTTACATGACCACTACTTTTAAAATTCAGCCTTGTAGCTTATAGTTTTGTGTGTGTGTGTGTGTGTGTGTGTGTGTGTGTGTATATACACACACACACAAAAATGAGTATCGATTTAATGAAAAAAGCTGTGGCATACTTAAGTCTGTTGGGATGGAAATAACCTAGTAATCATGTAGGACACTTTTGTAATAAATGTGTTGCAGAAAGTATTTTTCGAAGAAATTGTATTTATTTGATGACGACTATGAACGCACTGAGCTTGAATGTGAGTTTGAATGTTTTGGCACTGGGTTCAGACCATGAAAATGTTATACGGTCGCTTATTTATATGAATAAAAGGTTTACCCTGGGCTTCTAACACTAGATGCCCATGTCAAACCCTTCAGAGACTGTTTAAAGGTAAATGTTTAATCGCTTTCCAGGCTGTTATCAACACCACAGATCTCTTTCCACCTTTTTTCCTTATACTATAAAAGTCCAAAGCACAAATTGCTTTCAGGTACTAGGATCAAATTTAAGTCTCTAACACAAGCTGACCAAGACTGTTTCCCCCTCCTTTGCTTCTCCCTCACAGGGAAGATTTATTCCACAGGCCATAAACAGGATGCAGCTGCCCTGTTCTGCTGGAGGAGCTGGAATCCTGAGTGCTTTTCAGCAGACGACAAAGAGCTAGCAATGCAGCGAAATCCGGCCTTCCCTCTCCACATAATGAAGAAAGTTAACTCATTCACTCACCACTTCGTCCTCGGACCAGCACTTCTCAATCAGCTTAGGCACTGGTTTCTTCACCAACCGCTGTAGGGCTTTCCCTGCATCATAGCTGCTCTCATGAAGCTGTGTGAAAGATGACGGAACAAATTAGCATTATATGTTAGCCATTTTGGAAATGTATCTTTACAAGCTACTCTTTTTAAACAGTGAAGCTGCTCTTCTGAAATGGTCAGCTACACTACAACTTACTAATAAAAATCAGGTAATTACATTTAAGCATTGCATTAACTATCCAACAATATAATGTAATCATCTGAATTAATTTCAGTGAACATATAAAGCTTACAATAATTTTTTTACAAAATCTAATTATTACTAAATGCTAATAAAAAAATGCCACAAAAAATAACTAGAAAACACCCCAATAATGTGAGTTATTACATAAAAATAAATACAAATGGAAAACACATTTCACCCTAATTTGAGTTAAAAAAAATACTAAAAAGTAAAAACAAAAAAAAACAACAACACTAAATTTAACTTGATTAATAACACTAAATGCAATAAATAAAACTAGAGAACATTATTTAACTAGTGTTCACTTCAATGTAGTGTTTTCAAGTCACATTAATTTAACCTTAAAAGGGGCACTTCAGCGCTGGGAAGATGAATGTGTATTTAAACTGGGTCATTTATGTAGTAGAAATGTGAAATTATTTTTGAAGTTGGTGCCTTCTAGACCGAGAAAAGGCAGAAAATGTATTTTTGTCTCATGTGGATGAAAGACAACTCCCAGAATGCACTTGCTTCTGCACTTCCAAAGCCATGGCTACTGGTTATCACTTGTCCACCGCGGCAACGCCCCCAAAGTCGTTTTGACATTCATAATAATAAAATCCTTTCGTTCAGTTAGAAAACAGACACTACAATTAAAAACTGAACGTGTCTTTTCAATAAAGTGTGAGTGAGCTGAACGAAAGTCACAGGACACAAATGCAGCAGGAGTCAGATTTCATTCATCACGAGAGCAAAGAGCTGAGCAGAGCAGAGCTGAGGTAAGTGCGGCAGTCATTCTCGACACGTGTCCAGTCTGGCGTTATCAGATCCTGCCTATGGAAGCTTAACTTTCATAGGAATTCATTGAAAAGTTGAAAGTTGAAACACTCACTTTGCTCCGTATCGCTCCGTTATTAATGCCCGGGCCGAGCGGTAGAGGCCGTGCGCATTTACATTCTGTGAGTTAGATCCCTCCCCTGTGGGCGGGTTGAAAACATGCGGAACTAACTCCTTCTACTGGTTGTAGTCTATAGCCTCTGGCCAAAAAATTCCTCTGATGACGCAAAATGACGATATTTGCGTCATTGGAGGATTTTTTTTCAGAAATCAAATGCATAATGCTCTCGTCTCAGGGGGACATGAGGGGGGGGAACGATAATTTGAATGTACTGAAGTAACCCTTTAACTTAAGTCATAAAACAAATGTAATAAAACTAGAAAACATCCTAATGTAACTAGTCAAACATCAGCATTTAATCAACTACTCCACTTGTAAAAAAATAAAATAAAATAAAAAGTAATTAAAAACTAAATGCTATTTTTCCAAGACAAAAAAAGGCTTGTTACTGGAAAGTGACACTATTTTGAAAACAGCCAAACTAAATCACACTACTGCAAAACAGTAGTTAGTAGTGTTACAACTTTTAGTTGGTTACTTTGCAGTTCATTGTTAGGGTCTCATCTGATTGTAATCAACTCATCTTTTCCCTGTGTAAGGACAGCCTGAACACTGTAACTGTGATTGGCTCTCTATAAATGTGTCAGATAGTTTGGACAGCTGGAGTGGAAATCTGAAAGCCATTAAGTATTGAGCAGGCAGATGAGCGTGAACTCAAATAACCTAAAGTATACTGCCAGAAAAGCAGCCATGTGTGCCTCAAAGAAGATGACGTCGAAAAACACTGCAATATGACTCAGAATGCCCAGACAAGGTGCATATTATACTAGCCGTTAACAATGCAGCGTTTTGTCACAAACTGATGTCACTCGCTATTTAAAAGGTTTAAAGTTTCACACATTAGGTTAACAAAAATATCTGTTTTTGGCACAATATCTGGTTGAAGTGACGTGCTAAATAATTTTCCTGCACCTCCACTGGCCAGCTCAAAATACACAATTCGACATCAGCGATCGTTACTAATGTGGCTTCAACAAAGCAGCTAGTTAAAGGCAAGCAGATACCTGACTGAGGCATGAGGCAGTTCACTCTGAAAGCACATTGGAATTGCAGATGAGTGGAAAAAGGTCAGGAAACGGTGAACCTCAGCTCACATTATTTCTCAGCTTATCCACTCGCAGTCAAAATGGAAATGTCATGTTTATTGCATTTCAGGTTCATAAGTCGAATGCTTTTTTTAAGGTTAGCGGAGACAAACAGAGGAATTGGTTTGATAATGGCTCACATGTTGTCCGACATGGGCGGCATTAGCATAACATGCTATATGTTCTGTACTTGATCGGGTAACTTGACCGTGTGGGGGCTGATACATTTGGCTTTGCAAAAAGCTGTTGTCAGGGACTACTGTGCATTAATGAAGCCATAAATTGCACCCCTCTTGTTCAGACATCTTACAATCGCAGACATCACTGGCGAGCTCTTCAACGCCAATTTACTAGCGTGCTTTGATGGCCCCTGGTGCCTGTGTCTTTCCCGAGGCGAGCCTGTGTTCAGAGAGTGGCAGCCTGTGGTGCGCCGCTGAGAAGGTGAACAAATGTGAGTGAAAACGCGGAGGGATTTTTTTTTGACAATTAGCATGAAGCCTGCTAGGGACATCTTACTTCACTCTGTCTCTCTGGTGTTGGGCGCTTAATTGGCCAAGACAAATTGGGTTTTAGCTGCTGTACTGAGCAAGCAGAGGGAACTTGGATGCACAAAGTCTACTGTATAAAGATGGCATATACAGGCCGATGTGTCACACTTAAGTTACTTTAAAGATCAGGAAAATACGTCAAGACCATATACCAAACGATTAATGAAACTGGCAAGTACAGAGCCACAAAACCCCTAATAATCTCTTTTAAGACACAGACTTGTTAAAACTTTTTCCTCAAGAGCCTGAATTAGTTATATAGAAAATGTCTCTTCCTGAAACGTGTGGTCTCTGTTAAACCACTCCACTGCCTGGACCTTTTTTTGGTTTTGACATTATGACATTTTATGGTTTTCTTAACTGAGTAATGTGACTGGCTTAATTCCTCTTAGTGCAGTCTAAATAGTTCCACAGTAAAATGACAATAAATACTGGTAATTGCATAACAAAAATGCACTTGGACTGAATCACCACTTATAAAGCAGCAGATCAGAGGCTGAAAAAGCACTCCGTTCAGCAGCAGCAGCATTTTATTGTGAGGAGAAGAACAAGTCATCTGATACTGATGAGTTTGATAAATCTACATTGCTGTTAATTTGTCTCATGTCTGGTTCTTAAAGTGATCTGATGACAAAAATCACGACTGAATAGATCAACATGTTTTACCATGGACCAAATTAAGTACATATTTAAGTGTTAACACTGCCCCAAGATTTCAATAAATTCAACCATTACTGCTAAAAGCAATTACCCATGCAAGAGACAAAATTACATTTTTGTTTACTGTTTAAACCATACTTTTTTTATAATGTAGTAACTCAATGTAATAACTGCACATAATGTAATAAGTATTACATTATTATTGTAATAAAATATTCATAATGTAATAAAATCTTGAGCTCATTATGTAATCATTTTTACATTGAGAAATGTATTACATTATGAACATTTTATTACAATATTAATGTAATACTTATTACATTATGTGCAGTTATTACATTGTCACAAAAAAATGTCATTGTCAAAATTGTAATAGCTTTTAAAACAAAAAAAAATTGTATTCCCTTTGTCTTAAACTACCTACGAAATGCCACAGATTTAAATATTCACAAAATTATTATTATTATTAATAATAATAAACAAAGCATTGGTATTCCTTTACAGTACGTTTTAAAAACCTAAATCCAGTCTTAAACATGCCTACAAAACCCATCAGATTACTGATACTACTACTACTACTATTATTCATATTATTATTACTACTACTTATTTACATAAAGTATACATACTGTTAAATGACAAACAGTGTTAAATACCAACACAGTGTATACATGTTGTAAATAAAAACCTCGCAGTATCAATATAGCAATGAGGTGTGTGTATGTGATAGATCACGTTATCGGTTTCAGCCAACGGCAGCATGGAGTGCAAGTTAAGCAAACTTTTCTTCACTTTAATACAAGTTATAGCAAAACAAAGCCTTAATGTACATCAGAGGGCATGTTGAAAAATACAGTACAGGTTACAATCAAGTACAGTTATAAGTCTATACACCCGTTAAGTCAGTTTGCTTTTGTGATGTAAAAAAGAAAGACGAATAAAATAACTTTTGGACTTTTAATGTGAAATTACGATCTATGCAATGCCACTGAAAAACAGTACTTCACCCGAATTCACGGTATTCACCTGAAGTGACGGATTAACTCCAAATAAATCTCAGCTGATCTTGTAAGATTTTTCTGACATGTTGGTTGCATGCTACTACAAGAGCCTTGGGCCACAAAGAGCTTACGAGGCAAGCAGGGATCTTATTTTTTGAAAGGTATCACTAAAGTTAGGGGCTATACATTTTTTACAGGGCATTAGATATACCATAGTAATAAGTAGATAAGTAAGATAATAAGTGGAGTATGAAAAAAGTGACAATGCCAAGAACATTTTCCCTCCAAGTTTGATGAGAAGACAAAGAGTAACAGCAACATTAAAAGAGTTTCAAGTACTGTTTGGTCCCTATATTTGACAACTATCTCCCATATTCTCCATCTGTCTGGGCTTTAAGATGCAAACCTTTTCTGAGTAGAAAAAAACAAAGCTCAGCTAAACTTTTGAGAGCTTGAACTTTTTGGACAAAATTGTAAAAGGAATGTTTGGCACAAAAATAAGCGCACATCAGCAAAAGAACACCATACCCATGGTGAAGCATCATGCTTTGGGGCTGCTTTTATTCAGCCGGGACTGGGGATTTAATGAAGGTGGAAGGAATCATGAATAGCTCCAACTACAGCACCAGTCGATTTTGGCACAGAATTTAGTTCATTCTTTATGCATCAAGTTAGAAAAAAATAAAAATTTCTCTATAAAGAATCATAACTGTCAGGTTTATGCTTTGGTTCTGTTTAGTTTCATTGTTTTAGCTCAATTTTTCCCTGTGTTCATTTGCCTGAGTTCTAGCTCCTTGTTTGTTTCCATTGTTTTTAAGTAGTTCTACGCCTGTTCTCAGTTCTGTTAATTATCTCACTCATGTATTTAAGCTCTTAGCTCTTGTGGAAATGTAACATAACAAAACGAATGCTCTCCCTTGTTCCTGTACCCTCCGACTAGAAGAGGCTTAGTTGACCAAAATTGTATTAGTCGGTTATGCCGAGTTCAGACTGCCCGATTTTCAAACTCGTCGGATCACTGCTCTTTTCACACCGTATGACTATCTGGGCCAGCATTCAGTTGCTGCTGTGTTCACACTGCACGATGGATCGGTGATAGGGGAATTGTTATTTAAAATATAGACTGCAGAAACTTGCGATCCAAATTGTCTGTGCACTGATTTGCAGCGAAAAGGAGTTGGAGCTAAATAAATAATTTTGCAATGTGCTGCTGTTGTGACCAAGCAAATGTTTGTGCTTTGTTTCTTTTTGATATAATTGTAAATATATCTATCAAAATACATATATTTAGGTCCATAACTCCTTCCTGAACCTCCCGCTGCCCTGTATCTCGCTCTCTCATTGGCCTCTATTGGTCATCGCTGATGTAATTTTCAGTCAGAACACATTTCTCACAGCAGGAGTTTGAATCGTGCCAGGTCCAGATATTTAGCATGCCAAATATCTCACGGGCGTCGGCGACTCATCTGCGATTGTCTATGATTGCATCTTTGATCATTCACGCTTGCGTGATTGTCATTCATGTGCACGAGCACCGATTTGCCTAAACCTTTCAGCGAGTCAAAATAGGGGCTAAAATTGGGCAGTGTGAACTCGGCATTAGTCGTAAAGTCACTGAATACGTCAGGAATAGATCATTAATGGCGGTTTCTTGTGTTAATTACAGTATATCGGGCAGCAAATCCAAATGTTCGCCTATCATCCATCAACCTCAAATAATCACTAATTTGAAATAGTAAGTAATAGCAACATAAATCTATTAATACATTTTGTGCACAAATGTATTACATTGAAAGATAATTATTATATTTTAAACATTGCTTCGCTTATACATTATGTGCTGGTATTACTTTATGAACTGTGATTAAGTTAATTTGCTACAGTTTGTTCATAATGTCATAAATTATTCATTACATCGTGAAAAATTGTTATTACATTGTGAAAAATTGTTATTACATTGGAAAATTGTTATTACATTATGAGCTCAAGATTTTATTACATATTGACAAAATATATTACATTATAAACATTTTATTACATTGATAATGTAATAACTATTACATTATGTGCAGTTATTACCCCTCAGATGCACAAATTTTCCCTTTGCTACATTCAGTTTTACTTTCCTCAATGCTAATTTTAATGTTAGTTAAAAGAGCACCTGTAACCTTAAATCTGGAGTAAGGATCAGTTACATTTTGAACAGTGTGTATCAACTTACAGTGTTTAATGCGTTAAGTGTAGTGTCGTCTCGTGAGGCGGCGAGGCAGCCGTCCTCTGTTGACCCCCCATCACACATCCCTGCAAATGCTGCCATGCTCCTGACAACCAGAGAGAGGGAATATTGATGAAGTTCAAGCTAACAACAACACATTGTACAACATGACTGAAATGGAGGGGGGTGACGGTTGGGCTTACCTGGCTGCCCGCAGGTACATGAGCAGGTCACAGTCATTGACCCCAGGCATCCAGACCAGCTCCTCATTCTCTGTCACTGTCTGACCTCCAGGAGAGGGAAAGGGCTGGAGCTCTGGCAGCTTGGCCTAATTTGGCAAAGCGCAGAGGGGACAGACAGCTGCGGTCACAACACAAATAGCACTAGCGATGAGTGCTAAATATCAATTTTCAAAATCATTTAATCTCCACATGCATCAAGCCGACGGAGGGGTGCGAACAATCACAGGTGATTAAAAGACCTAGCTTGAATCAAAGAGGCAACTAAACATTCAACTTCCCCTTGTGTGTATAAATATTACGTTTAGACATAAGACATTGTAGGTGTTTACCAAGGCACTGCTATGCAGTTGCTAAGAGTGGTTTTTAAGTTTGTTACTAGGAAGTTGTGGGAGGCCTAATGCCAAAGTATGAGCAAGCATAACTAATAGATATACAACTACCATTTTGTTTGGGGTCAATAAGATTTTAATGTTTTTGAAATAAGTCGCTTATGCTCACAAAGGCTGCACTTATTTTAATACAGTAAAAACAGTAATATTGTGAGATATTACTAATATAAAATGACTTATGTAGTCACATGATCCTTCAGAAATTCGAATGGCTCTACTGTGACTTTAAATCAATTTAATAAATACTTTTTTTTTAGTATGGCTTAGAATAGCATTAGCATATTTTTACCCATGTTTCTTGAACACTGTGTCCTGAAATCCTTGACTAAACCCCTTAAGTAGAATGTTGCCAGAGTTAAATACAAAAATCATGCGCTCAAATTAATCTTAATAGCCCAACCTCAAAAGTCATTTTCTAACATATAACTAACATTCAGTTCTAAAGTCTTACAGATCCGTCCTGGGTTGGAGCAATATCCATGGTGTGCTAGCTTTTAATGGCCGGCCCTGTAGAGCTTTATTACCGCAAACTTCATCTAAAGTCATTTGAAGTAACCCTGGGCAGAGGTCCTGCCACTGGTTTCACGCCACATGATAACTCGAACGGATCTCTGGGAGAATATACACTATAAAACATCTGACATTAATTGCTGGTGGTGCTTGGTCTTTTTCATCGTGTGCCATCTTCTTTAGCGATCTTCCTTTTGGCTTTTCAATTTCAGACCGCTGTGACCGGTCCCTAATTCCCATAAAACACTGCTGAATGTGTCTAATAAATCCCACGCACACCAAGCAGCCAATTTCCAAACACACTATTCCATATGGGCGCTGCACTGCATGAAAAATCCATTAAGCATCTTCTTGAATGCGCTATGAGGGCACGTTCAATTTAAGTATGCAGGTGACAGAAGACCAGCAGTAACATCTAAGAAGTCCTTGTGCTTGTTAATTATGCCACTGCTTAATTTGAGCTTCGGATATCTCCGTTCAATCCACACCACAACCAATGTCAGGGAGGACAAGGTTTCAGATAACATCCTAAGCAACCTAAGAAACATACCTGGTGACTGGGACCGACTCGAATCTCCCCTTGTGTACTGTTTAATCGCCTGAGAGAAAAGAGAGAAAGAAAGAAATATTACTTGGTTGTGTGGTTTATGAAGTGTCATACACTGTGTTTAGCTATTTTCTTAGTATATAAGTATCGAACAGTATAGCAAATGTGTCTGGAGTTAAGTGTTGTGCTTCATACAATGGAGATTGACATCCCTAGTTAGTACTCAAATTGTATTAACATTAAAAGCCCGGCTTGTTAACCTTCAGGCTATTACAGCCTTTTAGTAGCTTTATTTACAGGTTTCTACCCCTCCAAAAACATTTTTCAATGCCCTGATGGTGCTTTTAGGGTATAATACGGCTTTAGGAACACAATGAAATAAATCACATTAATGCAAGATTCACATTAATGCACAATAGAGCCTAAGAGGAAATGGTGTGGATTTAAATCTATAGACCAAACAACAGCACAAAAGGTAGCAAACAGCGCAGTTGACGTTTCTCATTGTTTTTGTGGAGGTATACTACAAAAGCCCCCAATAGGCCAGATGATAAGCAGGGGGAGAGGAGCCCTGAAATGGCTGCTGTTACAAACCCATGGCAGTAACCATGGCAACTACAATTTAATAATAGTGTTCCGATCTCCAGCTGCAGTGGATTAAAGAAAATGACAAGATGTTCCTTTTGAAAAGCCTTCCCCGCTCTGTTGCCAAGGCAACAGCACTGATTTTCATATAGCCAGGCACAGAGCGGGGCCCAGAAACTGTCACTATGATTTGCGTCCAGAGTAGCTCTCCCTCCACCGCCGGGCTGGCTGCCCGAACCTGGCTGCAAAGTGAGGAGAGGTTAGGGCCTCAAATCATATCCCCCTTCATCTGGGCACATTTCATAAACAACCTCTCTCTCTCTCGCTCCAGCATGATCCACTAAAAACACAAGCTCTGTCAATGGAGGAAATTCCACACTGAAGCAAATATGGCAGACAGATGAAGAAAAAGGAGACAGGCCTGTATTAAAAGCTTTTCAGCAATGAACTGTTTAAAGTTTTAGGAGTCTGATTCGAATGCTCACGACTCCTATAATGAAAGACAAATCCACATGAAATAAATTGCTAGGCAAGCATTAGTGCGCTCTTGTCTGAAACTGAATCTGCTGCGAGATGATGGCAATAGCGGAGGGGAGAAATCACTCGGCCGGGTTCCTAAACATTCTGCAGGCTCTGCATTTTTGGAGGGTCTGAATTAGGCAGCAAAGCACACAAGAGCTGTAGAGAGAGATCTGAGGGCTGCCACGCCACAGTTAGATGGTATACAGCATGTATTGCTAAAAAAAAAACTCTCCAAAATGGATCAAGAAAATATGAACAATTTAGCCAGTCTGGGGCAACTAAACCATATCGTTTTCTATAAATGTATTACATATGAATGATTAAATTGTTACAAAATATAGGTTACAAGAAAATGCATTTAGAGGAATGCTACAACATATAAATAATGTATAAACAATATTTTAAAGTATGACTATTCACAGGATCAAGGTTTGCCAAGGATTAAAAACTTAAATTATATGCATTTAAAATTTGCATTAACATATATACATTTGGCAGACACTTAACATTTTAACACTTTACATCCCATGGGTATCTAACTGACCATAACCTTGCTGTTAGTAGCACCATGTTCTATTGTTCGAGCTACACTGGAATACTTTATTTTGAATAATATACAATACAATTAAATATATATTTTCCTCTCTCTCTCTCTCTCTCTCTCTCTCTCTCTCTCTCTCAGTGAGGAAAATAAGTATTTGAACACCCTACTATTTTGCAAGTTCTCCCACTTGGAAATCATGATTGGGTCTGAAATTGTCATCGTAGGTGCATGTCCACTGTGAGAGACATAATCTAAAAACAAAAATCCAGAAATCACAATATATGATTTTTTAACTATTTATTTGTATGATACAGCTGCAAATAAGTATTTGAACACCTGTCTATCAGCTAGAATTCTGACCCTCAAAGACCCGTTAGTCTGCCTTTAAAATGTCCACCTCCACTCCATTTATTATCCTAAATTAGATGCACCTGTTTGAGGTCGTTAGCTGCATAAAGACACCTTTCCACCCCATACAATCAGTAAGAATACAACTACTAACATGGCCAAGACCAAAGAGCTGTCCAAAGACACTAGAGACAAAATTGTACACCTCCACAAGGCTGGAAAGGGCTACGGGGAAATTATCAAGCAGCTTGGTGAAAAAAGGTCCACTGTTGGAGCAATCATTAGAAAATGGAAGAAGCTAAACATGACTGTCAATCTCCCTCGGACTGGGGCTCCATGCAAGATCTCACCTCGTGGGGTCTCAATGATCCTAAGAAAGGTGAGAAATCAGCCCAGAACTACACGGGAGGAGCTGGTCAATGACCTGAAAAGAGCTGGGACCACTGTTTCCAAGGTTACTGTTGGTAATACACTAAGACGTCATGGTTTGAAATCATGCATGGCACGGAAGGTTCCCCTGCTTAAACCAGCACATGTCAAGGCCCGTCTTAAGTTTGCCAATGACCATTTGGATGATCCAGAGGAGTCATGGGAGAAAGTCATGTGGTCAGATGAGACCAAAATAGAACTTTTTGGTCATAATTCCACTAAAAGTGTTTGGAGGAATAAGAATGATGAGTACCATCCCAAGAACACCATCCCTACTGTGAAGCATGGGGGTGGTAGCATCATGCTTTGGGGGTGTTTTTTCTGCACATGGGACAGGGCGACTGCACTGTATTAAGGAGAGGATGACTGGGGCCATGTATTGCAAGATTTTGGGGAACAACCTCCTTCCCTCAGTTAGAGCATTGAAGATGGGTCGAGGCTGGGTCTTCCAACATGACAATGACCCGAAGCACAGCCAGGATAACCAAGGAGTGACTCTGTAAGAAGCATATCAAAGTTCTGGCGTGGCCTAGCCAGTCTCCAGACCTAAACCCAATAGAGAATCTTTGGAGGGAGCTCAAACTCCGTGTTTCTCAGCGACAGGCCAGAAACCTGACTGATCTAGAGAAGATCTGTGTGGAGGTGTGGGCCAAAATCCCTCCTGCAGTGTGTGCAAACCCGGTGAAAAACTACAGGAAACGTTTGACCTCTGTAATTGCAAACAAAGGCTACTATACCAAATATTAACATTGATTTTCTCAGGTGTTCAAATACTTATTTGCAGCTGTATCATACAAATAGTTTTTAAAAAATCATACATTGTGATTTCTGGATTATTTTTTTTAGATTATGTCTAACAGTGGACATGCACCTACGATGACAATTTCAGACCCCTCCATGATTTCTAAGTGGGAGAACATGCAAAATAGCAGGGTGTTCAAATACTTATTTTCCTCACTGTATGTATGTATGTATGTGTATATATATATATATATATATATATATATATATATATATATATATATATAAACTTAGATTCATGATTGATTAATCAAATACAGAATCAGATTTTTAATTTTTAATGAACCATTTCACAGGTGTTCATATATCGAATATAAACTTATACACTATGTAAAAAAAACATTTTGCAAATTCCTTTTTCACTTAGTTGGTGTTCTGTTGAAGAACTGAAAGAACCATTTGGCCAGAAGTAAAGAGTAACTAAAATTCAAACATTTAGTTTAATAAGAGTCTGACTCAAAAAGTAAACAACAACATGTGTGAAGACCTATTCAGCGACGCTTCCTGGCTTGACATCCTTTGAATCAAAAAGGTTAGAAAATTGCACTGGACAGGCAAATGAAAAATATCAGCATGATATTCCTTGCATGATAGATCACACATGATGGTGTCTATGTGTCTCTATGCTTACAAAAACTTCTAACAATATAAACACTCGTACAATATAAATGTACAAATATGAATGTGTACTTTTTGTGGTACCATAACAGAATAGTGCTAGATTTGCAAGCATGCTTAATTAAAAACTCAGATCAAAACATTTTAACTTGGATAGAGTAAACAGTTTATAAATGAAAGTTTATTAAATAAAACCAACGAGGAACAACTCTCAAATACACTTATTATACAGTACTTCACCTTTAATTACAACAGTATCTCTAGCACATGAAGCGCTGTCAACACAAGCACAACATCCTGCATATTTTGACTCGACCACGCGCACAGCAATCAAGCCTGGCCCCGCCCCCTCCATCAATATCCTCCAATCACCGCCCTACTCCGAGACTCATAACACATTGAATAAATACAGCGAGTGCCTCAACTTTATTTACAACACCGACTAAACCCTTCAAAACAACGGAGGCTTTGCATTATACATATTGAACTCTATCCTACGCCATGTCATTCAGACTGTAGGCACAACATAGCGTACCGCTAAGTCATAATACGACCTCTGTTATATTCATGTCTAAAACAAATTCAAGTTTAATCTCTTACGTCGGAAAATTCGCAAAACCGCTTTATTTCTCCCGTTCAAAGCACTGACGATGAAAGCATACAGCGTTGACATTAGCACAGACGGCTAATGCTACTGACAGCAACACACAACTAATCGGACAGCACTATCAACGCGATTTAAAGCATGGACAGCTGTTTTTTATTTTTATTTAGACAAACGCGTATATAGCTTTACAACAGGCGCGCGAGGGGTACGTCCAGAATGACGCACGCCGACATCTTAACAGGTGAAGACGAGCATGCTAACGTACCTGCGCGGACTGAACAGGTCGTCCATGTCGGAGCCAGAGCTGCTGTTTTATTTGACAGAGTGAAGAATAAAGTGTCTTCGCGCACCTATTTGTGTAGGTACTCAAAATGGAGGCTCGCGCATTCAGTCAGCTTTTACTCTGAGCTTGTGCCGTGACCGACAGACAGCACTGAGCATGTGCCGCGACCTCACACACACACGCAGAGGAATCACAGCCCATCTCTTCTGCTCTCACACACCATGCTGCTGCTGCATACCAAACAAGCTGGAGGAGGGAGTCGAGAGGGCGATAGACTGTGATTGAGTGGGGGACCCGTGAAGGGGGCTCCCAACCAGCAACAGTACACCATTCCTGCTCTGTTTATCCGCCACAGCATCTTATTACCCCCCAGACTTCCCCTCTCTTCTCCCCGGGCTCCTAATGCACCCCATTATTGGAGCATCACATGACTATGGTAATGGATCCTACCGTCCTACTGTAATCCTGCCTTTTCCCTGACACAAGCATCCAGGCTATGATTGTAATACACAAAGGAATGGGGGATTTAACTATTCATTCCCATTATGCTTGGACATTTAATAGAGATGTCACATTAGGAGCGTGAAACAGATTTTTTTTCTCAATATCGTATGTTTAAATATAATAATTGCACACCTGCAAATTAAAGCATTTTACACCAAAAAATGTTTTATACAATAAATAATATAAATAAAGGTGAGTAAATAATGACTTGGTAAATAATTTTTCATCAATTCAGTACATTTTTGGGTGATTCCTTTAAGAATAAATCTGGAGTAGAAAATATTTGAAGCACTCTGAATCAGATACAGCATTTCATATTTACACTATCCTAATTAAAAAAATACATTTGCAGATGGTGTTTGGGGTTTTAAATGTTTAAATAATCATTTTATGCTTTGGTTTTACATTTGAGCATCTAAATAGTTTATATTAAAAAATAAGTAGCCCAATATTTTTCAAAAAGACACAGCCATTACAAAACACAAATCATTGTCCTTTAAAACACTGTAATGCGAGTGCACCACACAGAGACAAGGCTGTAAAACATTCAAAAAGGCACTGAGCAAAACCTGGATTGCTACAGTATTTAATAAACTTTGAGAGGTGTCCTAAGTTACATTATTAATTCTATAAACAGTGTGACTAGCATTTCGATCTCAAAAGTGAAAAGCATCATGCAAATCCATTTCCTGTCCTTTTTGCTGTATGTGGCATTTTAATCCATAACATGTACCTGTGAGAAAATGATGTCAACAAACGTAGCGTAAAAACATACATTTCTTCCTAAAGCAAGCAAGCGTAAAGGTCCCATGGTGTGGATTTTTTATTACTATTTTATAATGTTTTCTGAGGTGTACTTATATTGTTAGTATGATTTTTACATCACAAAAAGTCATAATTTAGAAATAAAAGGCATTTTTTCTATCCTGATATTAGTACTCTGGCTTGAATGCTCTTTTTCAAGGGGCGTGTCTGCTGTGAGACTTCAGTGAAAACGCCCTGACATCTTTGCATTTGAAATGAGTATTAAATTATGTGGCGGGGCGGGGGTTTATTGTACTGATTTGTTGAGAAGTACAAGTTTATTTTGTTTGTATCTATCTGAGAGTTCTGAATAAACACGAGTCCCAGTCACACAGACCCCGTCTTCTTCCTCCTTATTATACAAACTTTGTAACATGTGAAACCCCTCTCGAATACTTTTACAACGTTTTTTTTTACCATTACAGCTGTCGATTAGCTAAACGATTTAGAAAGAAAGTCTGAGTGAACTTGAATGATTAGCTACACATCAGAAATCACTGATCACAGATCAGGCATTAATGAACACTGTTACTCACTGTTTGTGGCGGTGCTGTCGAATCCATATGATAAAAGTCTGTTTGTAAAGCCCGTGCTGACATTGCGACTGATAAACTGAATCCATTTTCTTTGGGCGGGCAAAGCAGAGGAAGGGGAGGTAACCGTTCCCCGTATGACGACATACAGCCAGAACTCGGTCACAATTTCTAGCCACTTGGGGACCATATACAGGCTAGCTGAACTCATATTAATGTTAAAAAACCTCTTAAAATAAAAATGTCATGCCATGGGACCTTTAAAATCAGATTCCAAGAACTGAACATTATATTTTAATATTTTGATAGTTTAATATTATGGTTAAAGCTACACTGTGTGATATTTTCCCCCATCTAGCGGTGAAAGGGTATATGACCAGTTTCTTTTCCTCCCAATTCCGATTTCGTTTTAACTCCTACGGTGGCCGATTTAGTCCAAGATTAACATGGCTTCCAGTTCGATCCAGCAATCCCCCTCTTCACATTCGCCATCGAGTTGTAATGCGTGTCCGGGCGAAAAATACGGATAGCTCACTCAACGCAACTGGAGTCAATGCAAACACGGAGGCGATTGACATCAAACAGCCCGCACTTTATTCCCCGCGGAACCCCCCACAAGAGTCCGGCACAAACTCCACTTCTGTCCACAGCATTACCCAACAAAACAAAAATAAATGAATGTTAGCAACAGAAGAGCTCGAAGCGCTGTGTGCACACACACACAGAGAACGCAGGCGCTCCAACCGGGACGAACGCTCTTAAAGGGGCCACACTATTTTCTACTCGTTACAGAGTGTTAAAAGGCGAAGCTTGAATTTACGGGTATGTCCCTCTTTGGCTAATGTACTTTCAAGATGGAGGAGCAACATGGCGACCCCCATTCGAACCCCTTACCCGTATGTATTTTCAATGGCATATTATAAACTTACGAGAATACTTTATTACTTGAAATAAGTAAATATACATTAATGAGCACATATTTTTGAAAGAACTAAGTGTTTTTAGCTAAGAATAAACTAAAAAAGTTACACAGTGAACTATGTTGCTCGGAACTGCACCAAGAATTTCACCTGCTGTTGCACTTGTGTACATGGCTGTGTGACAATAAAGTGATTTGATTTGAGTGTAGCTTTAAATTACAAAAAAAAAACATTTATAAAATCTTAAATATACATTTTATTATATATACTGCTATTCATTTTTTTTTGTAAAAAAAATACATTTGTATTAATTTAGGATACAAAAGTGACATTAAAGACCTTTATAATGTTCTTTTGAACTTTCTATTCATAAAAGAATCCTGAACAAAAATATTAAGCAGAACAACTGTTTTCAACATTGATTATAAGAAATATTACTTAAGCACCAAATCAGCATATTATAATGATTTCAGAACTCAAACTTTGTGTTTATGTTCCATTTATAAAGGAAAATTAAAACATGAAAAAATCCCCCAAAAAGCTGGAGATGGAAAAATAAACTCTACATGCAGACGTCCACCATCAAAGACAGGCTATAAAACCGATGCCTGTCTCCTTGATTTAATATATTCTCAAAATGCCTTCATGCAGAGTGAATACAACAAAACCAGACACTGCATACCAGATATGAAAAATAAAATCTCTATTTGTAAAATATTGCAACAGAGGATCTGAAGACAGAACATGCCTGATTACTGAAGTCAGTAAAGGTTTACCTGGTTTCTGGGTTATATCCTAAGATGTAGAAGAAAGAGTCGATTCGTGCTTTGAACTCCCTGGCAGCGAATATGTCAGAAAAGTGTGAAATGTTACATTTCCCCCTGCAAAGAAAGAGCAAACAAATCATTGTCATGGTGCAAATACATTTCCAGGTTTACTCAAAGGAATAGTTTATTCAAAAATAAATATTTGCCATAATTATTTACTAACCCATGTTTACATTAATATTATATTTATTTATTGAACACACCCAAATGCTGCTCCAAAACCATATGCTGTTATGTGGTCATTTGTCTTAAATTTGTGTATATAATAATTTTAATTTTGGGGTGAACTATGTCTTTAAAGGGGTGGTAAAACACATTCTTTCGAAGGCTTGTCGAAGGCCAGTCCCTCAAAAATACGCAATGGGCTCAGATTGGTTAGCTGGCCCAGTGTGTTGTGATTCGCTAACCGCCTAGTGCACGTTTGTCGGAAACGTCACGCCCCTTACCATTACCGGAAGACTGTGCTTTGTGTAGTACAATGGCGTCAATAAAATCATACCAATTTGAGCCCGAATCAGACCCAGACAATTTTAGTGAAGATGATCGAGCAGAACCTGTTCAGTCCTCAAGAGTAAAGACTGCGGATCTATAGTGATCGCTACTGAATGGCACTGTTACTTTTGTATTTTTAGAACGATTATAGCCAAATATCTGTCGCAACAACTATTAACCCAAAGCTAACACTAAATATTGGCTTTACTAGTAGCCAAATCAAACACAGAACCATGTTTAGTATGCCTGTAGACAAACAATACCTAAAAGCTCAAATCAAAGAATAATTTACACTAATGCCAAGTTCGCTGTTGAGATTTTAAAAAGTTTGTAACGTTAAGTATGAATGAGCATTTAACAAACTGGTTTGCAGAGCCAAACAGTGTTGTCATGTTTACTTCCTTGCTACAACGTACAATTAACAATACGAACTATTACAGGAAAACACATCGACGAAAAATAAAATCACACTTACAGGTTGTGGCCCGTAAACAGCTTCTGTTTTTAAATCCATCTTTCAGGACAAGCCGTTGTAAGAATCATGCATTGAACTCGTGAGGATTGTGGAAGCTTTCCTCTGTGAAATGTGTTTCATGTTTACGCGCACGCCCGTCTCCTAGCAGTGTTTGTCTCGTGCAGCTGAACCGCGGCTCATGTTTTGCAAATACAGACAAATATTGTCCATTATGTCACATTTTCCGGTCTTCTCCTCCGACCCCTGTCTGTCTCGTGCTTTGATTTATGATGAGCAGCATATATCTGCTGCAAATGCGACCGTGTTCCCCTCTGTCTCATACACGCATGCATATAATGTTGTATGTTAAACGCACTGCAACGCACCCCCGTCCCTAGGAAGGCTGAACAAAGTGGACCTGCAATCCGGATGAAAATAACAGCGTTTCGTCGGCATTGGCAACAACACTCCAGCCTACTAACTAGCCTACCACAACAACTATTCCCCGTGGCGATACAAAATGGCCTCACCCCCCCCCCCCCCCCCTTATTTAATATTCTCGGAGGAGGGGTTTATGTAAATATTGGGGCTGGTGATGTCAGAGACCCTGGAGGAATGTGTAGTAGTCCCTAGCGGCCGTTTGCTGTAGTCCTTAGAAATGTATTTCTTTAAAAGCAAATATCTCCCTTTGCTTTAAACTTTGAACGTTGTAACTTTGCAGATGTTGTTTATGCTCAAACAGCAACATTACACACTAGCTAAAGTTAGAAAAGTGAAATCGTGGTTTACCACCTCTTTAAAAGATGGGTTACAGGATCACAGTATTCCTGTATACTGTATAGTTATTTTATGAATGCCCTTTCCCTTCATACTGTTAGACAAATGAAAGGTAACGGACACCACAGGCTTTTCAAACAATACAGAGTGAACAAACTATGAATTGTGACATTTTTACAATGCCCCCTTTCTGCACTTTACATTTCCGACGTCAGGGGCCATCAAAATAATAGGCATCAGTGTTTTTGCACAGGTTCAATACCTTTCTCATAAGATGAAAGGAACATGAGGTTTGGAGCAGGAATTACGACATGCTAGCGGAATTCATTGAGTTTGTCTAAAGCCCTGTAATAAGTCAAATCAAAGGGGTCTCTGTGCAGCAGAAGTTGCAGCTAATTTGCCCTGAAAACAGTGGTTCGGAGCTGTAGCTGTGTGCTACCTCCAGATGGTTTCAGTTAAGTGAAAAGGAAGGAAAGGAGGGAGGAAGAGAAAAGAGAGTGGGGAAAATTCATCACTTGGGTAAAGACAGACTGAAAAGGTCTGGTTTCTTGACAATAAGCATGCCTGTACTCTTTTTCCTGAGCCTCATCGCAAAAAAACGTAATTTCTTTCAGTAATGCTTTGCATGCAGAATCGCTGTGAAATGGTTGTCTGTAGAGACAGCCACTCCTGTAGTGAACTGAGAGGATCAAAATGTCTGCTTACAGCTCTTAAATACTCCAGTCTTACATCCCAGAGCATCTGTACCTGCCAGAGGTTTCTTTAAATGACCATAAATCATGGGAGTTAGTGCTGGCTTTCAAATCGAATATTCACAATGTATTTGTGTAATCATTAGACTAGTTTAGAAATGTATGAATATGAATGCCAGTATAAAACATGTTTAATAAAACAAATGAAATTTATAAACTTATTATAAATTATTTGTTTTAATTGTAATTGTAAGTTACTTGTTACAGCTACTAGGGATGCACCGATATGAACATTTTGGCCGATACCGATAATTCTTTATATTTTAAAGCCGATAGCCGATATATTGGCCGATAAATCTGAAAACAAATTTGAATAAACTCTGAGAGCCTGATTACAAAAACAAAAGGCTCACCATTAAAAGCCATGTCCCAAACACTTCAACATAAATCAAACCTATACACTACAGTAGCCTATTTGAACCAGTGTAAGATTCCTTACCTTTTCAAATTAATTTTACACTCCTATGGCCAACTTACTTTATTAAAAAAAAAATGTTAACACTTTACAATAAGGTTTAATTTTTGTTAGTATTAGTTAACCAACAATGAATGAACAATACTTCAACAGGATTTATTCATCTTAGTTCATGTTAATCTCAACATATTCAGACCCAAAGTTGTGTCTTTTAACATTAGGTATGCACTGTGAATGGACTGTTAATATACACAAACATTTTATTACTAACATAAACAAAGGTTATTGCTCTCTGTTTGTTCGTGCTAGTTAATGCATTAACAAATGAGACCTTATTTGTAAAATGTTACCAAAAATTATATTGCCTAAAAAATAAAAATAATATACCTAAATAATGCAAACAAGTTATTGAACAGCATTACTTAGGCTGCATAATAAAGAATCAGAATGCAAGTGCATGAAATAACCTCCGCACAGACAATAAGGAAATGGCTTTAATCAAACCGTATTGTTGATGGAAATGATACGAGAACAATAAAAGTGCTAGTTATAAAAAATAACGCTTCTGTGTTTTTGAAAAAAATATGTGTAATATTACAGTAATAGTAAACATCTTTAATATTAGTCTAGTCTATTAGGAACAATGTTGCTGTTTGAGAGCGTGCGTTGAAGCTGGAGAGAATGAACGAACAACCGTAAACTGAAGCGCTTAGAAGGTTAATTAGCAACTAAACGCATCATATATGAGAACAATCAGATATTTATACAAAATAAATATAATATTACAACTTATATTTGCACAAAATCACGCATAGGTGAAGGCTTATAACTCCTGTGGATGCTCTTCCCCTGTTTGAGAGCGCGCGCTGAAACTGAAGATGATCACCGGTACAATGAAGCACTGCGGGTTATTGACTTAACGAAACGCATCCTATATGACATTAATCAGATGTTTATACAACAAAAACGTAATATTACGACTTGCATATGCTTAAAATGACGCGAATGCACAAGTGAACTTGACTGTGCTGGTCAGAATGCGTTGTGGACGCTTCCCACAACAGCGCGCTGAAACACAACAACTAAACCCAGAGAATTCACAACGTTTTATAACAAAAATATTCTCATTACAGTGTTATGTATAGGACAGTCCCAGTAGTTATTAATGCTGTGCATTTCTGTTTGAAATGCGCACTGAAGCTAAAGACCGGTACAATGAAGTGCTTTACTGCATCGTTAATTAACTCAACCAAACGCATCCTATATGAGATTATATACACAAAATAATAAATATAATATTACAACTTACAATGGCACAAAAGGCTGTGAATGTACAAAAGAACTTGACTGTGCTTTTAATGAAGGTGTAACTCCGTGGGCGCGCTCTTCCCTCAACAAATGCGCTGAAACACAACGCTCTTTTACAGCCGTATTCTCATTATCATTTTATGTAGATTATATTAGACTTGTGCTGCATATGTTACACATAACTGTATTTTCCTTTTCGAAGTGATTCCAATCATATTTAGAGCAATTCAAACCCATCATGGTGGACAGCGCGTCTGTCTCAGCTGAAGGAAATAATACATTATCTATCGGCTTGAATATATCGGTCAAATTTTCTTATTGGACCGATAACATCAAAAATAATCATTTATCGGTCAATAACGATATGTTGCCGATATATCGTGCATCCCTAACAGCTACTTATTTGAACTATCCAAAAAGGCCCTATGCAGGATGTTTCCCCATTTTTAAAAAGTAAATATAATGATAATAATAATTATTATTACTATAGTTATTGTAGTTATTATTATAGTTATTACCATACATACATGCATACATACACGTATATATATATATATATACACACACACACATATACATATATATACATATATATATATATATATATATATATATATATATAAATAAATAAAAACAATATAAAAGTAATTATTCTTGTCTTTGTTTAGTGAATAAGACTTTCACTTGCAGTAAACATTTTGAATCTAATTGAGTACACTTGTTGATGGAATATTACAGTTATTTTGATTGGAAAAATAAAATGTTAACCATAAATATTGATTTTGATATCGTCAAAAAAAATAAACAAAATAAAAATAGAGATTTTGTCTTCCTCTATTAGGTGAACTCTTATTAAGCATGTGATTATCCTGTTGTGGAAAAGAATGATTTCCTGACCACAGTTGAATTTTATTATGTGTGTGTTACCTGAGGGCAGCAGCATGATAAGTGTCCACATAGTCTGAGATGAAAAGCTCTCTGCTCTTAACCACAGGATCAGTAATAACCAGCTCACGACCAGAGTCTGGAGAAAGAAACAGAAAGCAGACACGTAACGTGAGAGGCATCCAGACCGTCGCTAATAAAAATGTGCACACATAATAAACGCAGGCGAGACACAAAAGAAACCAGACAGATGCACAGACACTTGCGCAGCTATGAAATATGAAATGATAGACTTATAGACAATGAAAGCATCAGTACAACAGCTCTTGGAAATAATTCTACTCAGGTTTATTGTTTAAGCAATGCTTTTCAAGCTGAATTAAATGCTAAACTAGGGCTGGACAATAATTCAATATCAATATATATTGCGATATAATGATTTTCAATAACGGTGATATTTTTTTAAAAACATTTTCTATATATACATTGCAGCATTTCTCACTGAATTGACGTTCAGGGCGCAGCCGTCAGAAAGAGCAGAACACGATTGGCTACTTGCTTGATGACGTACACCACAGAAACGCAGCCAGTGCTCAGCAGCAGTAGTATGATGATCTAACAGTAAGATCCAACGCGGCAAGTTTTAGTTACAAAATGAGTACCCCTGACCGCAATACAAGTGTAATTGAACGAGCTTCCACAAGTAAGGAGGAAGCAGAAGAAAGGAAAGACTAATTCAGTGGCGTGGAAGTGGTTCGGCTATCCAAGATCTGATATTAAACTTCAGGTTTCAGGTGCTACAGGGTCGATGTTACAGCACATCGACATAGATTGATGCATCGATCTAATGTCTAACAATACAATGCATCGATGCCAAGCATTAAAATCGATACGTGCAGGCTATTTATATATTTAAGAGGCACATTTGTTTTAACACTCCGCATTTTCACACAATGTCAGTCTATGTATTATCGCCAAGGCTTTCATTCACGTTTAAACGACCTTTCAGAGCTTGTGAAAGACGCTCGGACAGTGCTTCACGAGAGTTTATCATTTGCTCGTGTTTAAAGCCTTGCAAAAAGCAGCGCACGCTCATCTCAAATAGAGCACATATAGGCCACTGAATTGAATCTTTTTTTTTTGTGCTTCAGTAGATAAAGGTCTGTGGTTTTGCATATAAAGAGAATAGAGCGCTGTGAATCGTTCTTTACACTGAATTTTAAAACTGTTAAAAGAAAATGCTCAATAAACTGCGGCATAGGAACGCTGCACGCTGTGACCCATTGCTTCAAACGCATCATTCTGCACACGGGTATTTGTGCCGCTCTGTATTGAGGGTATGCACGTGACGTCACCGTCAGCTGGAGTGACTGAGGCTTTTATATAGTTCATACCGATATCAGAATTATATCGTATCGACCGAAATTAAGAAATACATTGTGATATAAATGTTGCCCATATCGTCCAGCCCTATGCTAAACTGTATATTTATGGCATTATGGCATATTTTCAGGCAAATATTTCCAATGACAAATGTCACAAAGATCCATACAGACAGTTTTGGATGAACATTTGTCTTCAGAATCCATTAGCACAAATAAAAATGGCCGCCATGGCAGACTAGCCAGTGGTGCAGCAGGTGGCGGCTGCTGCTCTCCAGCAGCCTGGCAGAAATGCAGGCCTTCTTAATGCTTTATTAGAGTGCAGTGTGAATCAAAGTGCTAAAGCCCTAGCCCAGCAGACCCCCTCAGCCTGTTATTACTGCCTGATGTGTGTATCAAGCTCAGATTTGCTGCTGATAGTCAGGAGAATGAGAGCTCCGAGGGCACATTAGACTGAAAGTTATTTGCACTTCATGGCACCACTGTTGCTCTTGAGGGAGCGTTACCAGGGAAACAAGGGCAGGAGGGTGGTATTTTTTCTGAATCCTCATTTATTTTAGATGCCATTCTCTATGAAACTTCACAAACCAATAACCAAGGCTGGTAACATAAATGAAAATGACTCTTCAAACAAAGTTCTTTATGTGTTTGTAAGTCATCATCACGTACCGTTCTCATTGTTGCGGTCCTGCACCAGGTGCTGGTAGACGGAGTCAGGTACCTCAGACTGGCGGTAATACCATTTCACATTCATTAACAGATGGTCCCGTTTACTCTGAAAGAGAAAAATAAACATTCGGTAAATAAACAGATATTGTTTGTTTGTTAACGGCGTCACAAATTTGGCTCTTGGCAAAGTGAGTCTGTGCCACCACTGGGTTTATAGTTCTAGTCCTTCCGTGCCAAAAGCCCTGGATGGAACAAAGTCAATTAAAAAGAGATTGAAGGGATTTAATTCTTTAATAAAGTAAAGAGCTCCATGACCATGTGTGGGAGGGAGGTGAAGAAACACGGATTATGCATATTTAGGCAACTAAAAAATTTGAACAAAAAAAAAACAAAGCCAGTATTTCAGCCAAACAAATCAGTTGCCGCTCCCCTCTTTTCCACAGCTGCACTTTGAACTCTGCCACCCGCTGTCTATCCAGGGGACTGCACACGGTGCCCATTGCTTCAGTACCGCAAAATGACCAGCAAGTGGCAGCACTGAGTCATGTCCAGACCTCCCAGAGGCGCTTCCAAGAGGGGCCAGAGAGAGGGAAGAAAAGGGCAAAGCACTGTTTTTATTCCCTGACATGAAATATTTATTATCCTCTCACACAAAGCCAACTGACCATTCAAATGGTTTAAAAGGACATTAAAGAAACCACAGCTCAGCAGACGCTGGCGACAAGACCTCCGGAGCAGCGGCCAGAAATCACAGTCATCTTTAACATGACTACAGATTACCACATTCCCCACAAAAGGCCAAGTGTGTGCCACCACGCCAGCCTAGTGGGGGGAAAAATACATCCAGGGTGGATCAGAGAGCCAAGGGTCTTTTTTTATTGAAAGCCTGATTCACTTCATGCAGCTCTGGCTTCCTGGGGGGGGGTGGGTAGATGGGAGCTGAGCTCATTGTTGAGATATTTCAAGACTCCTACCTTTACTGAGGTCACTGGAAAATACTAGGAGAGCACAAATGAAGTAGAATATCTGCTAAAGAACTGCAAAAAGACCGAAATGTTCAAACAGAATGCCATCTTTTCAAATTGCCCACTAAGCATGGTCAAAGTGAAAGAATCCTTGGTGTTAAAGACCATGAGTAAGAGTAATCTAGGCAAAATAAAAACGTGTGCAGCTGTGGTATTGTTGAGATGGTTAAAACACAATTTAAATTAGATTAAATGCGCTCTCTGTAACTGGGCCACTTGCATGTGTCATCAGAGGTGTTGTCAGTGTTTATTACACTGCAGATGGGGAGACAACCTGTGCTCCTCCAGGGTATTTCAGAGCTTTCAGTGCCTTGGTTCAGCTAAGGACGAAAAATTTAGTTTATTTTTTATTTTTTAGCACTCCTGCCTTTACAGCATTAACAATATACCCTATGAGACTGAGTTTAAACATGAATAAACACCCCAAGGCCTCGAGAACAAACATACTGTTTGATAAGATATTTGTGCTGTCCAAACAGATCCATGTGGCCGAATTGTGCAACCTTTCCTATCGCTCTAGAGATGGAAATGACTGTTTCATTATCAGACCCTAATTATGTTTGCATGTTACACTGAACAGATCACTGTGCAGAATCAAATTATCAAGATAAGCACTCTGAGGCAGAGAGAGGCAGCCGAACTGAGGCAGTGGCGAGGAGCCCATTACAATTACAATGCTGAATTGATTAGTGACATTCCACATAGCATTCCCTCCCTTCCCCGAGTCACTCCTCATCCGGCTGATCCCAGCACAGCTTAAAGCCACCTCTCCAAACACATGACTGAATTAAGACTGCTCGAGGGGCCTGCCAGCTCACTTATAAACTGGGTCTCAGTCAGTGATGGAGACACTAAAGGGAGAGATTTCCCCTCCGACAGAAGAGCGAGGCATACCATAGGAGAACGGAGGGGGTAGTGGTGGTCTGGCCGCTCTCTCCTACACTCTATAATGGTAGTACTGCTTCCTTTGTCTGATCGTTCAGCTCCAAACCACTGCCATTATAGAGTCACAAAATAATCCAAACAGAAATTACCTCTCCACCGAACCTGAATCGGTCACATTCGTTCTCATAGGGTTGTTTGAATAAAATCAAAATTTTTTATATATATATATATATATAGAATTACATATACATATACAAAATAAGGTCTAAGGTTTTATCGGATAACATTACATATAACCATCTCCATGTAAATGGAGCAAAAAGCTAAAGGGACACAAACTCAGATCCAATCCAAACATACCTATTGTAATGCCTAACACTACATTCATGATATAAGCACAACCTAAAGAGGGCACAAGAGAGAAGTGAGAAATGTTAGAAGAATGGGGGAGGTAGGGCGAGACGAACAGCGCGGGCAGTACTAATTACAGCACAGCCAGTGTAAGAGTCCAGTGAGAGTGCTATAAGAGGCTGAAGCTGGACTTTATGAGGTCTGGCCAGAGGGGGAACAGAGCAGGGTGGAGTCTACCAGGGGTGTTAAGCAGACTCCACCGGCATGCCAACAGCTGGGCTTTCCACAGGGAGCTACTGGGCTAATAATAACCTGATGTGTGGCACACATCACAGAGAAAATATGTGTGAGGACTATTCATTAGTGATGTGAGAATTAAAGAGCTGCACACAGAAGCGGGCTCTTGAGCCATGCTTGGACGGAGAACCGAGGTGGTAATGAGAGGAAAATTACACGAAGCGAATGCTTGTGCACACGTTGTTTGAATTAGTCACGGTTTATTACATGCTATTGCTGAAGGTACCAACACGGATACAACCGCCATGACATAACCTCCCACCCCTGTGGCCTAATGCTGCATGTTGGCGGCTGACATTTTGTCTGTTTAGCGTAATCATTAAACATGGCGGCAGCTGCAGCAGCGGCAGGTCTTATCTGTTAACATAGGCAGCTTGAAGCGGTCACATGGCTCCCACATTAAGAGGAGACGGTAAAACAACCACAGCCCAGGCCCTCGCACTCTCTACTCACATAACCAACCTGCAGCCAAGGAAGGCCAGACCCTGAAGCTCTCCACCTAGAGCATATTAACAGGAAATGTGTGTTTATTTACAATTTCAATGTTGTGCTTTTCAATCATCCGGCACCAGAACTCTCTCTGGTTTTCTTAACCAAACCGGGCTCAGACTGCAGAGGACCCGAAGAAAAGCAGGGGTTTTCACACTTCCTGGAAAAGGTGGTGGTGGAAAATGGTTTCTTGAAGGTATGCAAAGAATCCAAATGACTTGAGCGCAGACATTCAGGCTTGTTCCGCCCGGCATGCGTACATGTTGGTGGCATCGAGGGGGACAGATCTATGATCTACAAAATGTAATATGATTAGTGAGGAGCAGGCAGACAGGAAGGGCTCACTCTCTCACGCATGATGGATGTGCACACAGAGACAGTTTCCGCCCATAAGCTCGCTCTCTCTTTAACTGCCTCTCAGACATAGACCAGATGCAGCTCTTCATATACACACACAAGCACTTCCATCTGGACCTCAGCACACAGCTGTATGTGCCTGAGTGACAAAGAGAGGAAAAACACATCGTTGTAGGCCCCAAAACAACCCTGTGTGAACGAAACGTCCCATGTGAATAAAGACATGTAGCATGCTCTTCCCTTTATAATAAATAAAGAAAAAAAAGGTCTCTCGTGTATACTACTTTCGGCTTGAGCTTTTGAAGGAGAGCAAATGTGCTGCCCTGCCACCGTCAGACTGAAACTAATAATGGTAAACAAGTGCTGATGACATGTTGCTCCCCTGCAAAAGCCTGTGTACAGATTACTCCTCCGCCTGTCTACAAGCACAAATGGAGGGAGGGAGAGAGTCACAGCTGTGATGCCGGCACAGTCAGGACCTTTATGCTTCTAAACACTGGGCCCCTCTCTCCCTCTCCCTCTGCTGTTTAGATATTAAATCTCGACTCGCTTTGAACAAAGTCTGCCCATCTGTCAGCCACTCTCTATATTGGATTTGATGAGCATTAGGCAGTTCAAAGGGGGAGATTTTTAGTGTAACAAAACCAGGATAAAACTGTACCCCCCCAACCTTGTGACACAAATCCACTCATGTGAGCTCTGCTCCAAAACCTAGTGAAGCTGTCTAGGTAACATTTTAAGGCATGTTACCAACACAAAGGCAGACAGCACCATTATGCAACCTTACTAAGATGTCATTTTAAGCAAATTATACGACTGTCGCAGAACCTAGTGAACTGCCTCACTGTCTACCGCCTATATGAAAGCTTTCTGACTGAAATGGAACCTCAATAGTCACTGTTTTGGAACAATCTACATTGGTAGATTGTCATAGGAATATCACAGCTCAAACAAAGAGCACAAGAATAAAGGCAATGTGAATGGAATTACATTATACTTGAACGTAAACTACTAGGGGTGTGACGAGACACTTATCTCATGAGATGAGACACGAGATTGTGTTCACGAGAACTAGACGAGTTTTACACATTTTTTAAGAAATCCTCAATGAAAAACATAACTAGAAAAATTGTTTGCAGGTGCATTTGAGATGTTTTAACTCATCATCTTGTAATGAATGTCATTTTAGTTCTACTTTTTGAGTATGAATTATCATATGCCGTAAAAGACAACAAGACTGTAAAAGTTTTGCCAAAAACTCAACAGACTGGCTTCTATCCTGTATGATTGTCTCTTCAGACCTTAGAACTGCACATGAGCTTCGTTTGACATCCTAACTGAACTCTTTTCCACAAATTTATCATAGATATTAAGTGCAAACAATAACCATAATATCATAAAGTACTCAATATTCAAAGTGCAAATAGAGACCACATTTTTCTTCAAGCATGATACAGAGCTAACAGATGGTTACAAAATAGCCTTTATATTGGGAGTTATTTCTCGATCGTGCGTACTCCTGGGAATAGGTGCTGAATGTGTATTTTAAAATATAAGTCTGACGCTTTGCTGGGCAACGAATCGTCCGCCACGGTCCAATCCACTAACATGTAACACACTCGTAACACACGCTCAATGCGAGTGCTTCACTAAAACGTAACACACTCATAACACTCGCTCAATGTCTTCTCGTTACGAGATCAGCACTGCGCACTATGTACGACTCAAACAGCTCGTGTTGGATGAGCTGATGGAATTGAAGCGACTGTTATCCACCTGAATTAAATTATTTTTATTTCTATAAAAAGCAAAACTAGAGTGGAGGCGTAATGTAAACATAGCGTTGGCATATTCTATCCCAACTTCACCCTCACACTCAATATGACATGAGACAGCTTTTCACCTCGACGAGAAATCTCATCACAGTTTAGTCTGTAAGATTTTTAAAAAATGTCTTTTGCTCACCAAGGCTGCATTTATTTAAATCTAAAATACAGTCAAATTATTCTGAAAAATTACAATTTAAAAGAACCGTTTTCTCTTTTCATATTTTTTATATATTTAGGCAAAGCTGAATTTTCAGCATCATTACTCCAGTGTCACATGATGATCCTTCAGAAATCATTCTAATTTGCTGATTTGGTGCTCAAGACATGTCTTATTATCAATGTGGAAAACAGTTGTGCTGCTTAATATTTTTGGGGAAACAGTAAATTTCTTCCCCCAGGATTCTTTGAATAGAAAGTTCAAAAACAGAAATGATTTGAAATAGAATGCTGCCTACTGAGGCTGCTCACTCATTTGGCGGTGACTAGAGTCGTGCTGAGTGTACAAATAATGCTAATTAAGATCTCCCTGCGACTGCTGCATCCATTACACCAGTCTCAAAAACACAGCCACACTTAAAACACTCAACTCTCTCCACTTCACATAATCTCCCCCTCTCGATTTCCTCGCCCTGATTCTTGATCTCACAGGCTATTTCCTGTAGCTGGCCGTTGGGCGATATCACGTCAGGTGTGTTTGATATGAAGAGGCAGTGGCTGTGATGTGTATCACAGCGTGTGTTGGGTTGCTACACACAGCAGGTGTGACTGGCTCATATCCCTTCCCCCCCTTTCCTCTTTCAAAACAGTTTTTCCCCCTCACTCAACCCCCCACCTGGTACTCAAACACTTCAGTTACTGACTGAATGCTGGGGGCTGGACTTGAAAGGAGGGGGTGTTTCCTGAGACATGATTGACAGCAGTCTCCAGGCAAACAATGGGTGGAAAGACAACGTTAATATTTAAAAGGTTATTGTATTGCAATGGAAGAAGAACACTTTTTCCTTCACGAGACGACAATGATGGTACAGCTCTATTGTTCTCAATGGTTTGCTGTGGGAGACATTAAAAGATACTCTAAAAACAATGTACCTTAAAAAAAGTGAATGCTTTTATCTATAAGAAACAATCTGTAAAACATGTGAGCAGACTGATAAGATGCCAGCATAGTTTCTAAAATAGCTAAATACAGACTACTCTTTCTTTTCCTTCAGTCATGGTTGTTTTTGAGTGATCCAGACAATAGAAGGAAATGAAGAGCTCTGAATGCAGCTATCCATAACGGGCCAAATCAGAAAGCTTTGCGCGCACGCCCACACACACACACACACACACACACACACACACACACACACACACACACACACACACACACACACACACACACACACACACACACACACACACACACACACACACACACACACACACACACACACACACACACTTCCCTCCATTGCAGAGTTTTAGATTTGACCTCTTCCTTCGCCTTGGGTAACATCTTATCTAAAACCTGACAGTGCCAGCTCTAAATGGCTGCTGACAGTGTAGATTTATGGACTGAAGCAGTATGACTTGGAGGAGAATGCCTGTAAGCTCAGGGGATGCCGGATCCGTGTTCCTGACCTCAATGGTCACCATCGTAGTATAGAGTTACTCCATAATTCTACAGCTCCCTGACACAACCTTGTCACATGGCCGGTGAGATAATGTACTACAAGAGCACAAGCCAGGCGAACAGCCTCCCAGAAATGTGAAACATCTCAAAACATTTGAGCACAAAGGCAAAACACATGAGCCTGTGAGCTTATCCAGTCCTGAAATCTGTAGAGAGCGACGGCGGATCAGTCGCACAAGCAGCGGACTCAGTTTAGCCTCAAGTCCCTGCTCATGTCTCTGCACTTCCTGAATGAAAGCAGAGAGAGAGAGACAATGCGCTGCCTTGTTAGTGTGGCCTAATGACTGGGTCGTTTCACTCGCCGGGGAGGGGAGCAGCCATGCATTCATAGATAAACACAGACAGGATCATGGTAGGGTGAATGGCTGAACCATAGGCAATGGTTGCAGCAAGAGCTAAAAGAAGAAATAACATGTTTACGAGACTGATGTATGAATCAAACAAGCTGTGGGGCCATTATGTTAGGATACCGAACACAGAGAGAGAAAAACACGTTGTGTATGTGTGTTTAAATGTGAACCATGCCTGGTTGGCTGGTTAATCCCAGCATTGAGGCTGCAGCATGGGCCGCTGAGCAGTGCCGGGTGTGATGGAGCGCGGTAATGGAAGGCAGGAAATGAGAAGTCTTGGTTAAGCCACGGCTAATCGATCAGTGTGTTAGGGCTGGAGCAAGCCAAGCTGATGCAGGGAAAGCGGCTTGTGGTAACAGACGCTGCGCAAACCCTTCCTCTCTTTTCTGCGCTGCTGTACTCTGACACAATGGTCTTTGTTCTGCTCTGGCTCTAATTGCGTTGCTGACTCATTTGGGTTCTGATTATTTGATTGGGCTGATTACAGCATTCACCTTTCATTGGCCAGTGCGCATGTGGCTCGACGGTCGTGGATAGAGTACAAGAGTAGGTTTTCTATATATGTGAAGCTGGTTGGGTTTCACATATATATATGAGGGAGGGAGGGAGGGAGGGAGGGAGGGAGGGAGGGAGGGAGGGAGGGAGGGAGGGAGGGAGGGAGGGAGGGAGGGAGGGAGGGAGGGAGGAAGGAAGGAAGGAAGGAAGGAAGGAAGGAAGGAAGGAAGGAAGGAAGGAAGGAAGGAAGGAAGGAAGGAAGGAAGGAAGGAAGGAAGGAAGGAAGGAAGGAAGGAAGGAAGGAAGGAAGGAAGGAAGGAAGGAAGGAAGGAAGGAAGGAAGGAAGGAAGGAAGGAAGGAAGGAAGGAAGGAAGGAAGGAAGGAAGGAAGGAAGGAAGGAAGGAAGGAAGGAAGGAAGGAAGGAAGGGAAACAAAGAAATAGAAACAAAGAAAGAAAGAAAGAGAAACAAAGAAAGAGAAAGAAAGAAAGAAAGAAAGAGAAAGAGAGAGACCGATCCATTTACTTTCATTGAAAGAAAGAAAGAAAGAAAGAAAGAAAGAAAGAACGAACGAAAGAACGAAAAAAATAAGAAAATAAGAGCACAACTGAAAATAAGAAAATGGCATTACAAATTTTAAATACAAAAAAATCTGCTTATGAGGTTCCATTTCAGTGTGTATGCTGCTTTAGAAGGCAGTTTCCTATGTAGACAGTAGAGAGCAATGTATTTCACTAGATTTGTAACAGCTATCATTTTTAAAAATTAAGATATAAAGAAAGAAATCCGTACAATTCCTGACTGCCTGACAATGATACTCAGCAGGAAGTAGTCTTTACCAAGTACACTCAAGTGGAAGGAGAAAAATCAAGCCAGGACAAGAGCACAATTCCCATCCTCACTTGTGATTCATCACACACTCCTTTTACCCAGCATCCTCCCGCACTGGGTTTCCCTTTCAAACATCAACCTCTGCAAATATTTAGTCTCTAATATCTCTCGAATAAAGGAGCCAAAGCATTAAACAGGATGGCAGAGGGACAGATCCGCATACTGATCCAACTCACGCATCCTACAAGGTGGACAAACGCTCAACGATCTAGAAGAACCGCAGCGCAAGGTCCATAGGATGAGTCAGGGAGCTTGTGTGTGTGGAGACAGACGGAAAACTAACTGGCCTGCGACATGCCAGCTGGAACACCGCCCTCTGGCTCGACGGGCGGCACGGTAGCCGGTGGCCGAGGGAAATTACCGCTGACGAATATTCATACTAACACGAGACAGATACAGGATATACATCTGAATGGCAACGCACTTCCTCATGTAGACAGACAGGCGCACATGTAGCCTCATTCCCTATACGTTTAGATTTTAATGAGCAAGTGCGCATGGCTGAAACCGCTCCCTACGGGGTGGAGGGGGAGAAATAAAGAGGAGCGCCACAGGAAGCTGCTTATCTGTGCTCCAGACTGTCAATCTGCCACAGGAGCCCTGCACTACAGGCATGAGGAGAGATCATCTGCCTTCTCCAATCCCTCTGTCCTCTTTAATTACACACACGCACCACGTACAAACACACATCGGACCGCGCATGCGCGCAACTTCACAATGACAAAGAAGAAACAATGCAGATCTCCTTGTCGAGTCTGGCACAGCGGCTTCGGCTTCATCAAGGAGAAGAGGAAATGAATATCTCTCACAGGGATGAGGAGAAAGGCAGCTGGAGTTGAAGGGTCAAGGCTGACACTCAGCCCACGGTCACACTCCCAGCATGCATCTTTCAGCTGTATTTCAACCCTTACTCTATTACAACAAAAGCAAACACATCTCTACCAGCAGCCACCAAGTCCGTTCTTTGTTTTAGAGTGCCTACACAGTCCTGCCAGATAAGAGCTGAGGTCAATCTAATTAGATGTAATGGGCGGCAGCGCGCTCACACAAACACACACAGATGCAACCGCACAAACAATTTCCCATGAGCTAAAATGTGAGCATATGGTCGGGGGAGGGCTGCAGAGACATCAGCCATTTGACATTTTCATCAAGTACTGTAGTACACTTGGAGTAAACTGATATCTCAATTGGCAGAGCGAGGTATCGGCCTCCACTGCCGAACTAATGTCAAATTGAGCCTCTGTACTAGATTAGAACGAAAAGAAGAGGAGAAATGTCTGCGTGCGTTAACGTCTGCCAAGATGAAGGACGACGCAAAGTGGGGGTGACAGCTCAATGTGGTCTTCAGCCTATGAGTGTGTGTGTAAGGGGAGTGTGGTTATTGATGGCACCCAGCTCAGCATCATTAGTGCAGCGGTCGGTAAATTATCCCTCCAGCCGTTTGCACAAGGTCCGCCCACTCACATACTAGCCAATGAGCTTCAAGCTGGATGATTGACAACCCTATACAGCCAGTGGACGAAGAGGAAGAGAGGGATCATGGGGTGATAAAATGCTATAAGAGCCGTTTGTGTATGATGAGTGAAAAGCACTTGTTTGTTTGCAAGCCTGCTGAGATTTACTAACCATTTGCACTGCCCCTCCCTGCATTTGTTGTTCTTTCTTGCTGTATTTTTTCCCATCCTCCTTTTCTCTCTTTGCCTGCATAGAGTGATGCTTGCATGGAGGACATTTTCCAGCCCACTGTGATGATATTGATTGCAGAGCCTCCCCTGATTGCAGCCCTGAAGTATTGACCAGCCGGCTCTCCTACAAGCAAACAAACACACATGCAATCTACACGAAGTGTGTGTGTGTGTGTGTGTGTGTGTGTGAGTGATTACACGCTGTCAAGCCCCATGTCGAAACGCTCCACAAGGAGTGTGTAAAAGCCCAGAGCTCCAGCTCTTTTTTGCTTATTGGCTCCAGTGACAGCCAGTGGGAAATGGGTGTCTGCTGTTTTTCTTATTACCATCTTACTTTTGCAACAAATTTACCCTTTCTAATAGGACTGCATTCTGGGAAGCCATCAAGAATGTAGCATTGAGACAGAATATCTCATTCTCATCACTCATCTAATCCAGCTCACAGGCTCTCAACAATGAGTCTGATCTAACAGCTCTACCCTAATGCACCAGCACTGCCATTACCCATCATCCCACAATACAGCTCTCTAATTAGACCTGTATTTCTGTATGATTTCCACGAAAAAGAGTGCACACTTAAACTCAGTCTCCTGCATACAGGTGGTTGATGTGCATTAAGAAGAAAAAACACTACAATTTTAAAGCTAAAAATATACAAATACTTCCTTTTTAGGATAACTATAAGCATGCATAATATAGGCAAAACATTGGACTGACAGGAAAACATGGAAGTATAAAATGAAGCAACAATATCAAATATATCAAAATCTTGATCTATTTATTTATTTTATTGGACTAAAGAAACTTTTCAATTACACAAATCATATTGATCCAAAAACTTCTGAACGTTGTTGTGCATCCTATTCCATATATACATAAATGTAATAACTTGATGCCATGCCTTTCCGTTACTGCTGATGTCACCTATGGCACACAAATAGCTATTTAAGCATTGTTTTAGCAAAACTGCATTCATGTCTCACTCCTCTATTGTACGTAGTAACCACTTTTCACAATTCAACAATCAATTTCCAACGGATCAATTTAAATCCCATACTACATTTTCCTCAACAAACATTATTTCACTCTAACATATATCACATTTTGAAAGTAAAATGGCTTTAGACTTGAAATAAAAAAAATTGGGGATGTCCTCTGATGTAGAACTTCTCCCTGGCCCTGGCCAAATGAAGAACAACAATTATATATGATGTGTATGCTGCAGTGTATAAATTGGTCACATCGTAGAATATAAAGACAGTATTTGCCAAGAATATGTGCGACTGCATGATATAATTCTCACGTCTTGCCTGTAATTCTTTACATTTTCATGCTTAAATGTCAACCTCCCACACAAAGTTCTCTAATGGCTGCCGGTGAGAGTGGTTTGACAGCGCCGGCTTATGATCGTTATAGTGTGTCGATGCCCAGATCACGAGAGACTATAGAGCGCAAACCACTTCCACTCACTCCTCTCTCTATATTCCCCTCCTTCTTCGTAAACCTTTATATACACTAAATTCTTTCCATCCATCCAGCCGTGGTGGGAAAGAAAAGGAAAAAAAAGGGGAAAAAAGAAATAGAAAAGGCAAGGTTGAAGCCATAAACCCCTGATATTATGCCTGCTCTGGCTACCACTTGGCATTTAAATGCCATTTGTGGCGGCAAACAGTTCACACTTAATTACAGCGAGCAAGCAGCTGTAGCGGCCAGCCTTTCCACACTGAAGCAAGCTGGGCAGCCAGCACCAGCCCTTTCAACTTCCCATGCCGCTAAAAGAGAGCTCACCTTTTAAATACTAAATTGGCCCCGCTGCTCAGAACATCTCAGCGAGGGTTTCCCGGCTTCTGAGATGTTGGCCAGTGCCTCGGTTCTTCAAACAGTCCATCATCAGCCTGTCCTGCTGCCCCAGCGGTGCCTATAATCAATTGGCCTTTATACAGCACCATAAGCTCTGCCTTTGCTTTAGTGTGACACACACACACAGATAGAGGCCACTCCTGCAGTCTGAACCTGCTTGTATGATGTGTTGCACAGAGATGTTACAAAGGCGTCTCTGCCACTATCACTTTAAATCGACCTTGGAAAGGCAAAAAGAGGAAGAAAATGGGGAAAAAGACTTTAAAAAATATTTAAGAGCGGTTTCATTTTTTACCACTGTAAAAATTTCAGTTTAGGTGTAGGTGACCCACAAAGATGTCATTCAATGAATTAATGTGTCATCGACATACACCGATTGCATCTAATTGAAGCATTTAATCTCAGTGTTTCCACTATCTTTGTAAATATGCATGTAAATACATTCACTACACATTGTCTCAGCCTAAACAGACTGATTTAAGTGTCACAAAACTTAGACTAGAGAATAACTCTGACTGAATACCTTATAATACAAAACATTATATTTGGCAATATATATATATTTTACAATGCAATATCTAAGACAATATCATAACTAGACCACGATTAGAACTCTGCATCTCATACAGCACCTTATAGTAACAGTTCAGACCAGACTAAGAAATGTAGGTCATAGTAATGGCTTGAGCCTTCTTAAGTTGGGTATCACATCAAAAAATATCATCATGAACATTAATTAGGTGACATAACATATGCCCAACTGATTGGCCGAATTTACATTTCAATCCATTCAGCAAAATAAACTGAAATATACTACACACAAAAAAAAAGTTGCAGGGTGCACCCACCAACATAACCACCCTGACTTTTCTCTATATCAGCAGTTAATCCAGGTCTTGCATTGTGCTTGGCATTTCCTGACCTCAACCTGTTAACTCCCAAAACATCAGGCCAGAGCAACAGACAGTTCAAGACCAAAAGCACTTCACCTGTGAGAGACGAACCGAGGACAGATATTCGGAGCATCATGCAACTCTGCAGCTCACATATTTCTAAGTGGCACTGGAAACGCATGTGTGTCACACCAGGAAAACACACAAAGACAGACTGGGATCTTAATCGGTCTCATAGTCACACATAAACTTCATATCACCTTCCAGGCAGGTCTACACATTAAATCAACCCGTTTCATCTTCAGCGGTAGGGAAGAGTTTTGTGCATCTCGTCGACAGCATGGATCAGATTTGGACATGCGTGTCTGGCACACAAAGGACATTATAAATGGAGAGCATGGCCTCGTCTTCTAGCTTGCTCACAGGCACACATTTATCAGTAACACCAGGCAGCGGCAGGGCCTTTTCCAAAAAAAGAGAGAAAGAAAAAAGAAAACAAACATTCTCACCATGTAAGTGTGCAGAAAATGATCTGGTGCTCTTTCTCTCTCTATCTCATTACTTTTTCTTAAAGCTATAAAGAGCTATTCTGCTACAAATGGCTCAGGCATAACGGCAATCTATAAATGGGATGTTAAGTTCAATAGCCCAAGGTTAGAGGCTGAGAGAGCTCGAGCGCTTCATTGCACTCTGCATTGTTCTTTCCAGAGTGCAGATGAGTTTGGTCTCAGCACACGGCTGAAGCATCAAGCGCTATTTATGAACTTCGTCCTAGCATGAGGGAGACAGTGAAGAGAAAAATAGAAGAAAACGAATAAAACATTCTGTCCATGATAGGAATCCGTATCTGACTCTTCTGCATCTCACTCCTGCTGAAATCTGCCGCAATTGATAATTTTGACAAATTTGGAAAAAACAGAGCTTGTAGGTTCAGCTGTGAGACAAAGAGTGAGCAATGGGGCATTATCTATGGGAAATATGTAGTTATAACAACAAAGCACAAAGTAAACTACATTTTTTCCATGTACACTAAGGTATGTGTACAGTGCGTGTAGCAAATTTCATCATCAGCATAGTACACTTGTACTGTATGCGCAGCCAGATTTTTTTAATCACCATGTGTGTGTGTGTATGTGTGTGTGTGTGTATATATATATATATGTGTGTGTGTGTGTGTGTGTGTGTGTGTGTATGTATGTATATATGTGTATGTATGTATATATGTGTGTATATATATATATATATATATACACACACATATACATATATACACACATACATATGTATATGTATATGTATATGTATGTATGTATGTATGTATGTATGTATGTATATATATATATATTATATATATATATATATATACATACACACACACACACACATACATACATACATACATATACACACACACACATATATACACATACATACATATATACATATATATATATATAAATAAAAATATACAGTACCTGGCAAATTTTCAAGGACATTTTTTTTTGAATTTCATAATAAAATTTTAAATATGTGACTTGTAAATAAAAAGTTAAAGCACAAAGCTTATTGCGATTTATTAGATGGGAGGCATGCTACAATGTTCAGTTCATTTATCAACTGAAAACAGCATTAGATTAAAATGCCTGTTCACCCAAGAACGATAACTATTTAAAAAAAAAAACGATAAAGATAATAAAAATCATTCTAAATAATATAAAAGTCTACATCACAACGATAACAGCATCAATAAGTGATTTTGTTAGAATCCCTTTCAGAATTATTTTTTCCAGCTGATAAACGATAAAACATTGACAGCCAATCAGAATCCATCCTGCTTTAAAGAGCTTAAGCATTTAAAGCGGCAGACGATAAAACTTCACCATGTGCTTAGAATAGAGCAGATGCAATAAAGTTATAGTTTTTAGGCCTTAAAACATAAATTCTTGGGATATAAGAATCGATATTGGTTCATAAAAATGAGAATCGATTAAAGCCCTAATATTTAGACAGGCAAAGACTGTCTATATTATAACTCTACATGTAAATGTTCTTAATGTGAACTACTCTACTAAATACTGTCATCCTCTTCAGCAGCCTCACTCGTTCACATCAAGCGCCAGCTGCTCAGAAGCATGTCTGAGAGATGTGACAATTAGCCTACAGGTAAAACGACAACATTAAAAAAAATGCTGAAATCACCTTTCAAGCATTCACAAAAACACTACTTGGGAATGAATAACATGAGGGGCGTGAAGATGGAGGACTGTGGAATTTTCTAGCGCCTTATATTTCCCATCCTCCCCAGGCCAAAAAGCCCTCCCACTCTCCCTCTAGAGTTTTTTTTTCCTTCTTCAGCGAGAGCTAATTTGCAACATGTGTTCTTTAATGGAGAGAGCCACCCGATGGAAGCATGTGAACTCGATACCACTGTAAATCTCCACTTCCACAGCTTTTTTTATTGGCATGTCACACTTTGGACAAGCTGGAAATTACACTCGGTGAACTAAGAAGCAGTGCAGAGACACTCTAGAAAGGCGGGGAAGAAAAGGAGAGGAAGAGAGACAGATGAGAAGGAAGCGGCGTAAGGTGCTGCGAGTCAGAGAGAGAGAGGACTGCTAGTCGTGTCGGGAAGGGAAGATCCAATTACACTGCAGCCAGGCCAAGCACATGTGTTTGGAGAACAGGATTGTTGCAATAAATATTGGCCGTGCAAAGACTGCATAACACACTTGGCTGATACAAAACATGAAGCAAATTACTTGGAGGCAAATTTAAATTACAATGCCTTAGTTAACAAGAACAGGAAATCTAACGGGATTAAAAATGATAAGAGTTGTTTGGGGGGGAAATTTCAGCAATAATTGTTATGAGAAATTAAAATGAATTAAAATGCTGAGGATTACACTAGTACAATAGTTGTTTTAACACAGTGTGATTGGGAAAGTGTAAACATTCCCTTCGTGTTGGTATTTTTGTCATTTTTTTTCTCTTTGACATCAAAGAGGATGAGATAGAGAAGCCTGCCTTTCCTTTTTTTAAGATGAAACAGTTGGGTTGAATGCCAGGGCTCAGCGTTCCCAGCTTCAGATGCTAGTGAAGACATCAGAAGAGGGAATTTGCCTGTGATGTGCCAAAAAACGGCATTGTGTCTCTGCGGCAAATTCCGGCAATCTGAGATGAGGCGATTTCTAATGCATAAAAATACTTGACAAATACCCACCTCGCCACCAGAAAAGCAAAGGCGGTAGTCCGGGAAGGGAAAGCTGTGATAATGAAACATGGCGAGAAAGGCTCCGTTTAATAATTTAGTCTCGTCGTCACGGATCTGCTATTGATTGTGCTTTCAGGTGTCTTATGAAAATGTTATCTCCAGCCTTGCGGTCTCTCGGCTCCATCTGGCAATGTAATCACTACCCCATACCCCATTGTTGACCCCACACACTTCCATTTTGATTTTACCCCTTGTTCTTGCTCTTCCTCCTCCCTCTATCCCTCTTTCTTTCCTCTTGGCCATACAGCTGGTTTCCATAGTAGCGTTTACTGAAAGCACAGAGCTGTTACAGGCATGAGAGAGAGAGAGAGAGAGAGAGAGAGAGAGAGAGAGAGAGAGAGAGAGAGAGAGAGAGAGAGAGAGAGGTGTGATCTAGAAAATGAATTGGGTGATAACATAAGTTGACTATTCACTCTTCCTTTATCTATATGGCTACAATCAAAATGTCAAAAGCACTGGTATTTCAGTATAAAGTTGATCAATTATATATAACAAAACAAATGAATCAAAACAAAATTAAAATAAGATGTCCAATTATCAGATATGTGCGTTGAATGCAGCCTAATAGGTCTGCCTTCATGCTGCTAATAAGAATCAAATTTGTATGTTAAAGGTCCCATTCTTCGTGTTCTTTTGAAGCTTTGATTGTGTTTACAGTGTGCAATATAACATGTGTTCATGTTTCGCGTGTAAAAAAAAAACAGTATTTTTAACACAATGTACTTATCTGTATACCGCTGTTTTCACTGTCCTAAAAACGACTGATGACTTCCTTGTTCTATGAAGTCCCTCCTTCAGAAATACGTAACGAGTTCTGATTGTGCCAGCGGTTCCTGTGTTGTGATTTGACCGCAGCTTAGCGAACGTGGCCCGGTTCCTGTGTTGTGATTCGACAGCAGCTTAGCGCACGTGGAAAGGTCACGCCTCTTAACATGAGATATATATGCGCTTAATGATCTCTACAGCGTCCCTGGGAAAGCCAAACAAAGGTGATTTGACTCCGGGATGAAAATAACAGCGTCTCGGCGACATGGCGACAAACACACTCAAACGCAACACTTCCTTTTCTCCACGCAACACTTCCTCTTCTCCACGTGGGACAGCAACAAGACCACGCCCCCTTTTTCGCATATTCTTGTGGGCGGAGGTTAGTCTGTTCTACTGACGTCATTTATGAAGGAAGTACCAGGATGTAGTCCAAGCCGGCCGTTCGCTGTAGGCTTTGAAAGGGATCTTCTGTTAAATAAAATATCTCGCTTGGCATTGAACTTTGAGCTTTATAATTTTACAGGTATTATTTATGCTCTAACAGCAACATTACACACTAACTAAAGTTTGAACAATGGGATCACGAAGAACGGGACCTTTAACAAGAAATAAAAGGAGTCATTCAATACCAAATTCGTTTTTCATATGGCATTTCACTGGTATTGGTATCAACTACTGAAATTAGTATTGTGACAACCCTATCAATTATATATTGATTTGGTTTGTTTGCCTAAATGGCTTCATTTTGGCGATGAACTAGAAAACGTGTTTTTCAAAAAAAGCCCCAAAAACAAACCGATACAAACAGTGCTTCAAATGGTTTTGGAGAGATGCCCATTTGGAAGCAGTGCAGCATAGGCTGTGTGTATTTTGCACAGTGCTAAGTACCTAATGTCATTACCACTAGCAGCATTAATGCTTCCTTTAGTGGAATTTCAAGTGTATAGGAGGGAGGGAGAAGAAAAAGAAAAAAAAAAGCGAGTCACACACTTCATTCAAGAACATTAATCAAAACGGCCATTAACTTGCAGCATTTCACAGCAGATTTACTTACATAGGCTAGCCCTTAAAGGGCTTTACAGTCAGGTTTGCTAAAATAAACTGCGCCAATGAATAATTCAGGGGGGGTTGGTTTGCAACATCAGAACAATGAAAAGCCAATTCACAAAAAAATAATTTGCTCCAAAAATATGGCGGGAAATAAAAAGACTATTTGACTACCATCACAGGCCCCCCAATTAATTAAAAAAGGCCATTGGGGAAAACTCATGTTTTAGCACGTTGCTGCTTCTGCTGCTGAATTTAGCATTGTGTGTGTGATGTCATCCTGCTTGCTTGACAAAAAGTGCACCCCCTCCTACAGGGCTCCCTCAGCGTCTGACACTCGCTGCTAAACCTGTAGCCGCTCTGTATTTCTGCCCTACTCTAAACACGATACCCTGCAGACAAAGTGCAAGCAGGGATATTTCAATCACACGCTCCTGAGCTGAGATGCAGCGGAGGCTCTCTAGCTGCCAGCAGAGCCTGCTGCCAGAGGTGCTTTTTCAGAGCCGCACACAATAACGGCACAACAAAAACCTGGGGGCCACTTGTGAGAAACGCACCTTTACATATTTATACATGCAAATGCACCGGCTCATTTTCAGCGGCTGAGCGGGCAGAGGAGTGACGGTCGGGGGGGAGGGCGAACACGTCGAGTGTAACGCTGGGAGAGATAGAAAAAGCATAGCCACCCCTGTCCACACAGAGCCTCTTAATGACTGCAGGCTCCCTGATGTAAAGATGGCAGCGGCTGCCGCTCCACTCAATAAATATTAACAAGAACTGCGACTGATGGCGCTGCTCACTGATCCATAATTGCATTTCAAAATGCTGGCGCTTGTGGGGGTGGGTGGGGGGGTCCTGATGAGGCAACCTACGCACCTCCCACCACCAGGCCGGATGAGGATTTAATCAGAGCTGCAGAGGGCATTTAATAGAGACACAGGCCATCATTACACTTTTAAAGGGAAAGGCCATGGAAAAATTCTAATTAAAATTCTCATCACCCTTCTGTTGTCCCAAAACTGTGTGTTCTTCTGTGAAACAAACATATTTTTGAATGTGTCAGTATTTTTGTGTGCATACAGTGAAAGTCAATGGATCAAATGCTGTTTTGTATGCCATTGACTTTCAAAAAATGTGTGGCGCAGACAAAAGTCATACAAGGTTTGCACGACATGAGGATGAGTAAATAATTTTCATTATCAATTTCCTGTTTGCAAGGACGAAGGTGTTTGTAAGAGTATTTTCGCTGATTTTCCATCAGACTAATCGTTAATGCTCATTTTCTGTGGCGCGTAGGCAACCCTACGGGTTAGAGAAAGAGGCATGGGGCAATGCGCACACGCATTTCTTCCTAAACCCACTTTTGTGATCATTCATGCATGTATGCACATATATTTGCATCTTCATGAAAGCGTTTTAATTAAGGCTTTGAATCATTAGCTTTTGAGGGCGCAGAGATAAGCACAAAAACCATCAGAAGTGAATTACACTGGGAGTTTATTTGCATTCCATGAACGCAGGATCCAGTGCATTAGCATGGGCTGGCAGTGGGCTTATCAAACACTCCAACCGCACGCCCTAATCAACAATATCCGCATTGCCAATAATCAATAGTCTGTTAATTGCCATTTCACAGCTAGAGTGCAGATGCATGGGTCAATGCAGGGCCAGTTCAGATTGCAGTGTCCTTGCCATCCGCCAAGCTATTGTTTCAAGTGAATCATTAGGGGTCTATGTATAGCTCAGCTCAATGAGCAAACTGTGTGGAATAATGGCACTTTAGCAGGCCGACAGACGAAACAGTTTTCACATTTTCAGATGTGGTCAAATGCGTTAAACAGAGCTGACACTATTAATATAACTGAATAAATCAAGTTAGCTAAAAAGAAAATTGTATAGAACTGTGAAAGATGGGCAATCTAATGTCAACGAAATCGGTCACATCAAGACTTCCCCAAATCTTCAAAATCGTGTACTCACATGCTCCATAGAAAAATAACCTCAAGATGTTTGAAAAAAAAGCTTGTCTGTGAAATCATGTGTTAATAGCTGGGTTTCTATCCAAACCTTTCACAAAGAAATTTCTAAAAATGTGGCTAAAAACATTGCTGCATTGTGCAGATTTATCAGAAACATACCCAAACGGTCAATGTCAAAATATGTTAAATATGAAAATCACCATAATGCGCATTGTATTTTGGGCAAAACTCCAGAAAAAACACCACAATCTCAACTTAACCTGTAAATGTATGCACTTATGAGTTTTTACATATGAAGATTTCATATGTAGAAAAAGATTTCAATTCAAGATTTCTTAAATTAAAATTGTCATCATTTACACCCTCATGTCGCTCCAAACCGGCAAAAGGTTTCATTTGCATTAAACACAAAAGAAGATACTTTAAAGAATGTTTTGACTGTTCATACACTTTTCAAAATATTTTATTTTCCTCAGAAGACAAGTGTTGGAACGACATTAGGTTGTAAATGACAAATTTCATTTGAACAGAAATTCTATAATTGCTTAAAAAGAAATAGTCTGATGGACCACAATGAGTAACAAGCTTTCTTTTTGCGCAGTCCTGCTTCTTTGCTTCATTGGAAATCATGAGTTCTTTTTGATAATTGTATTGTACATCACACCTAATTAAATGCCCATAAGCACCAATACAGCAAGAAGAGCAGGGCATTTCTGCCTGCGGCCGAGCCCCCAGAGGCAAGCAGCAATCACTCCATTAGAGGCAGCGCTGTGCTGCAGCTGAGCTGGCCAATATCAGCAAATTAGTTTAGCCATGAGGATGGGGGAAGGGTGCCACGGCAACACACACCGACAACAACAGTGTCAGTCACCGGCATATGCAGCCGGCCCAAATTAACAGGAGGAACAAGTGAGGGAGGCAGACAGAGACAAAGAGGGTAGAGCTGGAGACTGTGATTGACTTGAGGATAAAGGCTTGTGCTGTTTATGATCAATTTGGTGCTGAATTGTCTTTGTGTCTCAACAACTCCTGAGAGATCTTTCTCTTTCCGTCTCAACTCCTCTCCTCAAAGCCGACAACATCTCAAGGCTGTTTCCAGCCAATAGTGTCAACAGGACTCGCTGCATAGCTGCTTTTCCTATTAGCATTAGATACTTAACTGAATATGTCACCCTCATCACATTAATACAGCGTATGTCTTATGCACAGCACTAATGGGCTGAGGCCGTAAAATAAATACATGGAGGCTGTCCGTGTCCTTGATATCAGTATGCACCGCTGGCTTTTAGACACACAAAATGGTGCTGAGCTAACAGCGGCCCATTATCATACCTAACCTGAGCAAGAAAATTCCTGTATTGTAGAGATACAAGTACAGCTTGTCTCTACTTGAGAAAGACAAATCTGCAAAATTACACAAGATTATGTTTGAACAATATATTTTAAAAAAGCACAAACAAAAAAAAAAATCTTACTATGGTACCATAAATGTTGCCGTTTTAGCTCAAAACTCACACAGATACATACACAAAAAAACCCCACAAATTATTCTGTTTCAGCTATAACAGTTAGATCACATACATTTTTTTCCAAAGAGTTCTCAAAAGACTCTTCAATAAAGAGAACCGAACCAGCTCTGGATTAAATCATAACAATACACTATAACTTCAAGGCAAAAAAGGTATAAGAAAATATGCAAAGACACAAGATATACAATCCCATGAACCTTTGTGAATGACAGTGAAATAAAATAAGAAAAACAATGGTACAATATAAAAATTTGGAATTATAATCAAGCATTATTAAAAAAAACCCTCACATTTATTCCTGTGATGGTCTTACTCCAGTCTTCAGTGTAACATGATCCTTCAGAAATCATTATATGCTGATTTGTTGCTCAAGAAACATTTATATCAGTGTTGAAAAAAAAGTTGTGCTGCATTATACTTTCGTGGAAAGTGATTTTTTTTCCCAGGATTCTTTGATGAATATAAAGTTCCACAGAACAAGCATTTATTTGAAAAATCTGTAAATGCTGCAATAAACACTATAAATGCAGTTGTAGACACACACAGCTTTCATTCCTACGAAGGCAAGTATGCACTTGTGTGAACGCAAAAGATGGCGAGATGGATAGAAGAGATACATATGGCAGCAACTTACAATATACCCACCCTTTTCCCCCCAGCTAATCTCTTTTATTCTGTCTTTACCACAGAAATGTTTACAAAAGCTCAGTCAGCTGTGCCTTAATCACAGTGTGTCTGTGAAGGGGTGACCGTGTGCGCTCACAAACAAGGGTGGAGGCACCTGTCTTTGTACATCTTTAAGCCCATTTAAGCAGGAGGCTCATTCAGAATATCAATATGATTGAGGGGGAAAAGGAAAAGGTTGAGTGAAAAGCATGTCAATTAATGGTTTAATTTGGACTGAGTGAAGGGTGGAAACATCTCTGTGACAGTGTGAAGGTCTGTGGGTGTGTGTACATCAAGATCCAAGCGCGCACACACACACGCCACAAAAAAAATCTCATCGCTCAAAGAAGGAGGAGAGATCGATTGCAGCATGCAGGTTTTCTCTGCGGTGCTAACTCGATTCCCAGGTCATTAGATAAAGTACATGGGGTGACGTTGTTCAACCCTTAAGACTAGAGGAGAACCATATTAATGAGGTTGTTTTGCCAGAAGCTAGGCAATTTCCTCACCTCGCGGCAAAAGAGGGTAGCTGAGAGAGAGGCTCACGTGACGCTACAAGAAACAGATGCTCTTGAAAACACGATAGCAAAAATACGGCTAAAGCGGCGTGCGAGACGACCGCAGAAACCGGTCCTCCAGAGAGCCATGATTGTTTAGCATGTAATGAAATCACTTTATTATATAGAACCACTCTGTAAATCTGCTAATGCTGAAAACTTTCCGATACCCTCATTTACCATTATGGCCCGCTATACCTTTCTGCGCCACTCAATACAAGTGAATGAATCAACCCAGCGTTAAAAGCTAAGAAAGGGAGGGAATGCATGAGAAGGGGGGTAAGGGGGGTCAGGGCAATTGACCTTAAGGCTTTTCTACCATTTCAGTGGACAGATGCTCGCATCCCAATTAAGTGGAGAGGGGTGACAGCAGGCGTTCAGAGGTGAGCATTTGAACTGTAGCTGCACATCCATTACACTTGTTTCAACTGAACTGAACATCGTCACCGCCATGAAATACTCATATTCCACATGTTGATTTATAAAAGCACTTGCATTGCCTTTATATATACACACACACAATATATATGACCCGTGCTGCCAAAATGTATTTACTGAGCACATTTTCCAAAAAAATTTTTTTTAAGATTCTCTATTAAAACCCCTTCCAGATGTATGATTTGTTTGAATTGGAAAGAAAGAAAGAAGAAGATAGAGTCAGCAAAGTTCAAAAGTTAATATTTTCTGAAGGTTCCAAAACAAAATCACCTAGTAACTATACCTTAAAGTCCATGGTTATAACACCAAATTTGACACACCAAGTCAAAACCATTTTTTCCCATGATACCGCAATTGTTTGATTAACATTAATGAAACAGACAGTCTATATATTAAGACCTACTGTACCACAAAGATCTAAAATAATGTCACACATCAGATGTTATATATATATTTATTTATTAGGACTGTCACCGATGACGCGTTAACGCATGCGATTAATTGAAAGCCCTTAACGCATTAAAATAATTTAACACAATTAACGCATATAAATTACAGAAGTACGTGAAGCTGTGTCATTAATGTAATTTTCGTCACGCAGTTAGATGATCATAGAAGTTTATCACAATCACACTAAACATCTACAAGCACCTGTAACCCTGGTAGGAGGAAATTTCCATTCTAACTCTTTAACCCGATTCTGCTTCTCTGTTTGTGGTCAATTTTAAGCCGTTAAACTCTGGGAAAGTTTTCAGTGATCCAGTAATCGAATTCAGTCAAACAGTTCAAAACAGCGCTAATGTAAAGAAGGCCAGGCTGACTACAGAGATATCAGAGAGAATGTGTTGTCAAAAATAGATATTTCGAAATGTATCGATACTGAAATATCTGAAACGATACTCCTTTTCAACAGTATCGATATCAGCTGCGCTCTCCTCTCCGACGACAGCGAGTTGACACGCACCCGCCTCCTCTCATTCAGTCCGGTTAACCCTCTGAACACGGGCAGCGTCTTAGTGTTGGTGTGACCGGTCTGAATATCGCGCGGGATTGCACATCTACTCATTCCCACAGATTCCGCACTCGCATCTGAAGCACGCACACAAATACCGTAATAAAGCTGCCTCTGACATACAAGTGCAAAAATGAGCCCCTTTTTCCAGCTTATTAATGGTCAAATACACTCAAAAAAATGTCTCAATGGCCATCTTGGTGAGTATTAACATAAACACAGTCGTAAACAGTTCAGGAAGAATGTGTAGCAGGAACAGTGTTTGGGATCCATGTCTACAAAAAGACAAACGATCATTTACTGCTCTTGACTGATTAACTTGTGTAACTAATGGATTAATCTGTATTACATTTTTTGCAATAAAGATTATCCAATGTTATTTTAAATTTGATTACTTTGTTTTGTTTTTAAATTCAGTTTCTTACCCGAATACTGTTAGACCTACAGTCTAATTTATTTGTGCGATTGTTTGTAGTTTGTTTATTTGTTCTTATTTTATTACTGTTTACCCGTCTTTTTTTGTTCAATTTGAAATCAAGCTTCCTTGTACTGTATGTAAGCTATTGCAACAAAATTAGTTAGCAAATATTTGTGAGATAATTGTAATGGTAATTGATCAACGTTTATATATGAGGAAAAAGCTTTATCATATAAAGTGATCTCTTCTGAAGAAATTTTTAATTGCCTAGACTTTCAATAGACGGACAAAAGACTAAATTATATTAAAAATATCTATTTGACAGTATATAAGTGTGAGATGGTGGTCCAGTGGGTTAAACAATGGAGCTGATATGCAGAAGGTTGCTGGTTCGATCCCAGCGGTTAACACCAGTGTGTCCTAGAGCAAGGCACTTTACTCCATGTTGCTCCAGGGGGATTGTCCCTGTAATAAGGGCACTTTAAGTCGCTTTGGATAAAAGCGTCTTCCAAATGCATAAATGTAAATAAGCGTTTTTTCCCCCCGTGGTATCGAAAATGATATTGAATATCGATACTTTTTTAGGTATCGTATCGAAGTTAGAAATTCCGGTATCGTGACAACACTAGAGAGAATAGAGACTCACATCGCGTTTTTAGTGAATAATTAATTCCAGTGTGCTTTGCTTTAAAACACGAGCTCTGTCGTATTCTGCGATTGTTTCTGAAGAGCGTTTCTGGTGACGTACAGGAGTCGTACAGTAAGCGCATGAGAGTCTGTTGTATTGATGCACAAACAACAAACCGTGATCACTGATCGCACACAGCATTTATGTACAGACACATTTAAGTACATTTACATTGTTTCCACACACACTCAGGAAGGATCACGTTTGATTTGTCATGTGTACATTGCTGTGTTTAGTAATCGTAGGTTTATGCAGTCAAGTCAAAGCGGTTGATTTAGGAGTTTTGGCGTCTCCGTGTGGTCCTGTTCGTTATTGCAGCTCGACTCGTCTAAAATGAAAACAATCTTCTTGTTGTTGCTCTGTACACATACTATACACTGTGAATTCTGTAAAAAAATCATGGGTTCTTAGGTGTGTATAAATGTATTATATAATATAATTATGTGGACTCCTTATATTTGGTGTCCTTTTGGAGTCTCCAATGATCCTTGAATTGTTTTCTTTGCTGGATATAGCAAATGATGACAAAATGTGTTTAATGAGATAAATGGTGTATGCTTAATTTCACGCTAAGTGTGTGATCGCAATCAATCACAACAAAAGTGTGATTAATCGTAATTCAAATTTAATCGATTGACAGCCCTAATACACACACACACACACACACACACACACACACACACACACACACACACACACACACACACACACACACACACACACACACACACACACACACACACAGAGACAAAACAGTATCCAATCAACTTCACAGCCAACAACATGGATGAGCATCAACTAATGAGATGGATTAAAAGCTAGCAAGGAGGGCCAGTGAAGTCTTGTGACATTTACACCCATCAGACAAAGACCCCTAGATCTGCACTTAATCAAGGAGAAGATAATCACAAAACATACTATATGTTATTCTTGGCAAGAGCAGATTCTGCTGCCCTCAGCACTCTTCCAAGCAATCCGATTACAGGCTGCTTGGATGCCCGGGCTCTGGCACGCTCTCGCCTACCTACCCTCCCTTCCTCTGCACATCCTTTTCACTCATCCAGCCAACCCTGAACCCCCCACTTCAGCTCCTGTGGCTGTCATAAGCCAGCCTGCCCTGTGTCCACCCCCTCCCATCAGCACCTTAGCTGTTCAGTACCATTAACAAAGCCTCATGGGTCTTCCTCCATACAAGGGGGGTGGCGGGCAAGCCGAAGGACCTCTTTGACTAATTGTGTCCTGCTGTGGGGAAATCAGAAAAGCCATAATGTGCTTATTTACTTGGTCACTATGTTGAGATAACGTTATGTCACATCAAATGTGGCACCCATGGAAGGGAAAAAAAACGCAGCTGTCTGCGGTCGCTGGGGGAAATAAATCGTGGAAATATATTGGCCTAATAAAACGGACTGAATCTGAGATGGTTTTGCTCTCTGATCAATGCGTCCTTTGAAGATTCAAGTTTTTTTAAATAGCTGATTAATAATCTATATAAAAAGCGCCAGATCAAATGGCGAGAACTCCGATCTGCAAAAGGAGTTTCTTTCCCTTTCTCTCGCTTTTTTTAATTGATCAATTAACGGCATGTAAAACCAAGCTGGCACTACAACGTAAACATGTGTGAGCTAGATGAGGCTTTGTAGAGAATATCTGGTGCTCCACTTCACACAAGCTAATTAAACTTGTAAATCTCAGTGTTGCAGGCTGATTTTCCTATAGAGTAAAAAAAAAAACACAGGCATTAAAAGTAGCAAAAAGCCAACTGTCAGCACAATTAATTTCCAAAAAAAGCCTGCTTAACCAAGTGTACAGGAAAATCTAAACGTATGAAACAATTCTCAACACTGTAGCAGAATTGCTCCTGGACATCAACAGCAACTGGCCATCTCATTGCAAAACAATACTGAAATTAATCAAAGCAATTACCCACATTAAACCTCTGTGTTTGATCCTGTTTCTGACGTATAGAAAAAGATAACAAATGAAACACAATGGCAACAGGGTTACATAAGGGCCGGCAGAGAGGGAGCCTTGATCTGGACAGATGAGGGGAAGGAAAAGCCGAGTCAACTCACCAGCTTGAAGTCCTGAATGCTACAGATGAAGTAGGGCGTGTTCGGCCGTCGGCTCTCTATATACACACAATCTGTGAGGATGACAAACAAGAGTGTTACCAACATCATCTAGACTGTCAGATAAGATCTCAATTATCTTAATTTCTCAAACCTGCACAAAATCTGTTTCCCTTTGTAAAACACAACTAGAATGTGAGTAATAGGATTAAAGGGCTTTTGGATGCAGGACTGTCCGCCCTTTCCAGAACAAACATCAAGGGGAGTATGAGAAAGCAGATGAGTTTTGCGCCAAAATTTTTATGTGATGGCAGGGTATTTTTGTAGAGAAGAAAACACAATAACCCAACACAGGAGACAACGTGAAGCTGATACGATGCAAAACGTATCCTAAATAACGCAAAAATGATGTAGCTTTTCCTCCTCTGAAGTGAAGCTGGGCAGAGCGCCTCTGTGTTTAAATTAAATGTGACTGGTGGTATGGCCAGGTCATGAACCTTCGTCTCCTTAACAAAAACATTCACACTGCACAGCCCCAACAAGAGAAAGCAGCTTTAGCTAAGGAGACGCACATACATGCACATACTTCCTTCCTCTGCGGTCAATCTGCCAAACATTTGTAGAGTGCGGGGGATGAAAAGATCACCCTCTTGTTCCACCCGCTTCTCCGCAGAGAGACAATCTGAGGCGCTCTTGAAATGGAAAATACTTCAGTGCCGTGCTGTACCGACATCAAAATTACTGAGAGTTATTTGGGGGGGGGGGGGGGGGGGGGGTGATGTCTGTTTAAAAGAAAGGGAGTGTTCGAGCTGTTTGCTAGATAAGAATCTTATTTACACAGAAGAATGAGCCTCCAGTTTGAAGACAAGCATTCTTTGATAATGTGTTCAAATGTGTTGAAAAAACAAAGAGGGCAGTTCTCGGCTGCTCGGATCACCCTCTGTCAGACTCTGAGGTGCCAGCCACCGCTCCATTCAAAACACTCATTACATTACATTGCCATTTCACACTACAAATCCATTTTACACTGGCATCCAAGCCAGTATTTGTGTTACCTAGACCTACACCGTTCAGCTTGAGATGAGGTGATGGGGTTGCTCTGGTTTCAAGTCAACAAGAAAATCAAAACTGTCCTTTTTTTTACTTCAATAGACATTCCTAGTGCCAAATTTGTCGTTTCACATTATTCTAAGAAATCTTTCATCTTTAATCAAAATGTGATAACTTGCTCCACCTCTGAAATGACTTAAAATTTTTTGATCACCTAAGCCATCCAGTCTATTGGAGATAATGTTAACCAAAATCTGAAAAGCTATTTTGCATTCAAGGGCATTCTAATTTATAAAAAATAATAATAATGATGTCCTATGTGTTCTATGCTAGATTAACTGAGACTTGTTACAGCACTTGCATACTGTTGCCTTTGACTGTTCTATTTGCTTCTATTGCTCTCATTTGTAAATCGCTTTGGATAAAAGTGTCTGCTAAATGACTAAATGTAAATGTAAGCCTGGCTAAGTTTATGTTGGGACCTGCCACTTTTCACAATCCAATCAACTTCGAGGTCTCACCTTTATTATTATTATAATTTTTTTTTATTTATTATACCGTTTCAGTCAAAAAAAGTCATTGTGCAAAACAAACTGCTCACAAATACAATTTCATGTTGACTTTAACCTACAAATAATTAAGGCTATTTGACCTGGGGGATGTCATTAGAGGCGGAGCAAGTTATTCAATTGCTTTTCTGATGACATCACCTAGGCCATATGGTCTATTAGATAGCGTGAACCAATATCCAAGCATTTCTGCATTTAAGTCTGACTAAATTCAGGTAGGCACTGCCCACTTTTCATGATCCAATCAATTTCTGGTCACAAATGTCATTTCATGATGGCACAGTTGACTGAAAGCAGAGATTAAACATCAGCTCTCAGCAGTGGCATCCTACAATGAGACAAATAATTATTTTTATTTTTTTTATAAATCAAATGTAAATTCATGTCCGAGTTGCACTTAATGTCGTCACATTTCCCTGGTTAAATAAACAATACAGCAAAAATTATAATTTCAATACAGTTCTATTTTCATTAACTATAGCTACTATGTAATTCATTCTTTTTTTCTTCTTTTTTTTATTAAAACCAAGTATAAATCTGACCAAGTGGGTGTTAAGCATTTTTACATTTATTCTAAAATAATAACCAACTACAGTAACAATTTGTGTATTTGTGAACTGATATACCCTCCACCAAACCCACCACACGCTTTAGGGAGTCTATTAAAAGTCAAAAGTCAATGGGCTCAGGGGAGGAAATATCGCTTTATCTTTAACTGCAGGTGTTGCTGTTGGACTAGGGCTGTACGATTAATCGAAAAATAATCGAAACCGAAATTCAGAACCTCTAATCGACGTATTTTTCCCATATCGGTTATTTTGGTTTTAGTCACGTGACAGACAGAAGCTCGCACATCACATGAAGATCGCTTGCAAAGAGCAGCGCAGAAACACAGTGTCAACGCCGTCCTGTGACTAAAGTAAAGTCACTAAAGTAGCTTAAAAACTCAACCGGTATAGGCATTTAATACCTTTGAAGCCTAAGTACAAACCACAGCTTCATAATGAAGAGAGATGGTATGAGTAATTCACACACACCATCACGCTCTCATTAATGCATTGAAATAAATATAATGTAGGCCTACTGTGTTAATTTATCTGTATCTGATGTACAACAAGCAGAAATCTGCCTCAAAGACAATAACTGCTGAAAGTGAACCGTTTCCTTCAAGTATTTTAAAATCACAAAGAAATGCACTTTCATTAGAAAAAAAAATTCCACCTTTTAATAGTAGAAAATATTTACAGTAAAAACCTTATCAGGAACTTACTCAAAAACCTTATAAGGGCAAAAAAAAATTTGTTCATTAATCGTAATCGAGGTAAAATGTTCAAAAAATCGATATTTTTGGTCAAATCGTTACAGCCCTATGTTGGACACTGTTACTGAAAAAAGTAACACTTTTTAATGTCTTTAATGTATTATATGTGTTATAATATGGCTTATTTTCTCATCCAATTTTTTGAGGAAGGAAAGACGCCCCTGGCTCTCAGGCCATAAAACACACATCAACATTAATATAATGCTAAAATACAAATAAACATTCATTTTACAGCTGATTTAACAAACAGGATGATAAAAAGGTGACTTCTCAGGAAGCTGAATTCAAAAGTCATAACATACTCCTGAGCCCATGATTCATTCACACTTCCTCGCTCATAAACAAAGGCCATGCCGCGTGTTTAAAACACAAGTTGTGCCTTAACAAGCAAGTGCGACTCCACCATCTTGTCTCCAGTAAGCTAAAATCGTAAGCAAGTAGTGTGTTGATGGTGGGGTTGAGCCTCGCAGTTACCCGGCAGCCATATCTGAACACACAGCTTCTGAAGCGTGGCACAAACACACTCTCACACTATGGCGAGGATAGCAGCCTGTGTGTGTGTCATCGCTCTAAGCGCAGATCTGGAGATGCTAGAAGCCTTTGTGTCTCTGTAGTGCTAAAACTGCATGGAGATAAATGTTTATCTGAACGCTTCAGTATTCCAGGGATGAATTCACGTAGCATGGGCTGAGGAGGCTAAAAGCTACTACTAACAAAAGGAGAGCGATTCCATTCCAGCCTTCTTAGTGCACATCTTTTATTTATTTGTTTTGTTATTGATCTCATTACGTTTATCTGTTCAATACAGCAGGCGGAATAAAGATATTTAATAGTCTGAGCACATTGTAAACCATTCGTTGGGAGGGGGGGGGGGGGGGGGGGGGGTGTTAAGAATGCAAGGGGGCCATTTTGAGTGGGTTGCATGTGTGACAGGAAAGGCTTGTTATCAGAGCCGGTCCGCACAGGGTATTCTAAGGCTTTATAGTGTGTTAGTGGGGTGGGCTGAGCTCTGGCCATCGTTCTTTTTATTTTATTTTTTTTACCTGCGCTCATTCTCTCATTTACAAGATAACGCAAGTGAATATATCCATCACAGCCGTGACTGACAGCCTTCCACAGAGGGGGAGGGGAGGCTGAAGAACAAAAGAGACAAATCTCAAATGAAATGAGATGACATGTTTCAGAACATCCCAGGCGGTGTTGAGAGGGATTTACCTTTGAGAATTGCGGCTTATAGTCTCTTAACCCGGCTGGTAGATTCATTTAGAGGAAATGGATTCCCAACATACTGACAAGGAAATAGATATCGGTGCTGTGAGCCGTAAAGAAAATACTGAGGTATAAAGGTCTGGTTTAAAATTCTTCCTAGGGTAAATGAAGCCGTAAATGTGACTAATAAATCATCTATTTTTCACTATTTATGTATTTTTCTAAATAATTTAAGTTCACCCAAAAATGAAAACTGTCATCATTTACTCACCCTCAAGTTGTTCCAAACCTGTATGAATTTCTTTCTTTTGCCAAACACAAAAGAAAATATTTAGAAGAATACGTGTAACCAAACAGTTGAAGGACCCCATTGACTTCCATAGTATGGAAAAAAAAATACTATGGTCCATCAATTGTTTGGTTACCCATATTCTTCTAAATATCTTCAGCAGAAGAAAGAAATTCATACAGTTATGGAACAACTTGCGGATGAGCAAATTATCCAGTTAATTACTCCAATATTAAACAAATTAACTAAATTAAATATAACAAAAACAACATGGTCACATTTATCATTGTTCAGCTTATTTTCGCAGGCAAAATCCAGTAATTTCACGTGAGGGCAGAAGATTTCCCCATGCAGATTTTGCATCGGTTCAACTTGGTCACACGGACTCGCTGCGTTGGCCAATAGAAAGCTGCTTGGTTTGAAAGTGACTTCTGTCTGAGCTACATCTCTACACCACTGACTTTAGATATTGACCTTTTGTTCCCTCGAAATTTAGCTAATGTGGACACACATTAACATTGTGACTTAAGTTCAAATCAAAGGTGTTATTAATGCCACCATTTGCGGTCTCGAAATGTAATGGGAAATATGCTGGCCAAATAATAAAGCAATTGTGATGTCAATTTTCTTTAAATAGACAGAAAAAGCATTGCTAAAGCCTGCAAAAACCAGCCAAAACATGTGTTTTTAAAACAACCCAAAAGGTACTTTTCCCACCCGTCTGTGAAACTCTTTTCCAAACAAAAGGACCTCGGGAAATAAATTGTGTTTAATATTTTACAATAATGATGGTCCTCACTGGCTGTGGAGAGTTGCGAGGCTGTAATTTGCGCTGTACTTTGAGAGCGGACCTTTAAGACTCCAATCTGTTCAGCTGCGTTCCAGCCATTTTGTGCTTTTAGAGAAGCCCCTTCTCCATCAGAGAATGAGCAGGCAGAGAAAAAAGGGAAAGAGACCAAAAGAAAAAGAGAGAGAGAGGAGTGTCTGGGGGAGGGGTGTATAGGATTTGAGGGGATGTGTGCTGTTCTAGGGGCTTTGTGGACTCCCAAATGCCTCCCACAGGCCGCAGGTCCCAGCTCTCTCTCTGTCTGTCTCTTTACCTGACTCTCTCACTCTCTCTTTTAGTGGCCTGAGAGAACAGAAGGGTGGGGGCTTTGCAAACAGCACAGATCCATTATCGACCACTCCACTGGAGCAGCCTGGCCTCATCCTTAGATTGAGATTTATTGAGCTGAAGAAATAGTCCATCACACGCCGAGGCGCATTCACACACACACACACACGTACCCATGCTTAAAGAAACTAACAAAACACCCTAGTGGATGTTAGAAGTTGATCTGCTTGCAGGTATTATTTCTTAATGTATTGTCATCTGTCACTAAGCAACATGAATATTCATGCAGAAAGGGAAGAGGGGTAGCACTCATCCAATCGTCCTCCTTTCCTGCCGAGGCTTATTGTTCACTGAGCCATTCTTCTAAATCGGTAAAGCGTGGCTAATTTAAAGCACACCTTTACCAATGAAAGAGACCTGTCCTGCTTTCCGTGTGAATTCAGTTGCTGTTGTAATCCACTCCACCTCCAAGGAGGAAGGCTGAGACACAAAAAAGGCTAAAGCAAAATATTAATATTTCACATGCGCTAAGCTGTTTCCTTCAAAAAAGGGCCGGTGTTACTGTCGATAATACCTTCTGCAAGGTGACACCTTGGCTCATTGTTAATGCAGACATTAACTGTGGTCATGCTCATCTTGAAATTAAAGTAGCCGGAGGAATGGGTAACACTTTAGAATAATGGTCATTAGTTAACATAAGTTAACAACATTAGTTAACATGAACTAATAATGAACTGAACTTATAAAGCATTTATTTATCTTTGTTAATGTTAATTTCAACATTTACTAATGCTTTATTAAAATCTTGTTAACATTACTTAATGCACTGTGAACTAACATGAACAGCTGGATTTATATTAACTAACGTTAACAAAGAGGAAGTAACAAATGCATTGCTCATGGTTAGTTCATGTTAGTTAATACATTAACTAATGTTAACTAATGACCATTATTCTGAAGTGTTACCGAGGAACGTAATAATGAAATGGTAGGGGGTTTTGACCAGGCGCTGACTTCACACTCCACGTGTCACATTCACACCCCTCTTCCTACATGACCGACAAGCAGCAAAGTGTCGACCTGCACCACTCATGTCACATCGTACTGGGAAGTACTTCAGTGCAGGTGCTTCAGCTGGCACCAATGCCCCGTGTCAGAAGGAACAGGCCGGTCTTAACCCTGCTCATCCAATTTACACTGCTGCTCATTTCCTTTGCCTTGAGACCTGCAGCTTCAAACATAGACACACAAACTTATTCTGCTCTTCTCCCACATCCACCCTGTCAAGTTTGCAAATTCTCTCATAGCAGGAGATTAATACCTTCGCCAAAATGATCAAACCTTATGCAGCTTTGCCCTAAGAGTAGAAGCCAGGAAAAAGCTGACTCCCCCTGGGCCGGGAACAGAAGCCGTTTGACGAGTGTGGTACACTTAGTCTGTAGCAGCTTTCTAATTTGTAATTGGCAGGTGGTTCAATTTCACAAAAGCCTATACAGTCTTCCTGTCATACAATGCTACACGAAGGGAAATTTCAGAATAGATCTGGCTCTTTTATTTCCAGCTATTGGCTTGGTAGGGATTTCACACTGTTTGAAATGTTGTAAAGGAGCCTTTTATTTTGGGAAGAATACAATTTGACAAATGGAGGTTTAAAACGAAACAAACATGCCTAACGATATGACTGTTTGTACATCTTAACGTAAATGCATTGTGTTTAACACTGCTATTATGAAGAGTGAGCCGATCATAACAGAGTTCATTTTCCTGAATATTAAAAGGCACAGAAACAAAACAACTAAAGGTCAGATATATGGATCTGACGATATGTTAAATTCCTGTCGATATGATAAGCCATTAATTTTCATGTTAGGGTTGATAACCGATATATAAATAAATATATATACACACACTCACCTAAAGGATTATTAGGAACACCATACTAATATTGTGTTTGACCCCCTTTCGTCTTCAGAACTGCCTTAATTCTACGTGGCATTGATTCAACAAGGTGCTGAAAGCATTCTTTAGAAATGTTGGCCCATATTGATAGGATAGCATCTTGCAGTTGATGGAGATTTGTGGGATGCACATCCAGGGCACGAAGCTCCCGTTCCACCACATCCCAAAGATGCTCTATTGGGTTGAGATCTGGTGACTGTGGGGGCCATTTTAGTACAGTGAACTCATTGTCATGTTCAAGAAACCAATTTGAAATGATTCGAGCTTTGTGACATGGTGCATTATCCTGCTGGAAGTAGCCATCAGAGTATGGTACATGGTGGTCATAAAGGGATGGACATGGTCAGAAACAATGCTCAGGTAGGCCGTGGCATTTAAATGATGCCCAATTGGCACTAAGGGGCCTAAAGTGTGCCAAGAAAACATCCCCCACACCATTACACCACCACCACCAGCAGCCTGCACAGTGGTAACAAGGCATGATGGATCCATGTTCTCATTCTGTTTACGCCAAATTCTGACTCTACCATCTGAATGTCTCAATCGAGACTCATCAGACCAGGCAACATTTTTCCAGTCTTCAACTGCCATGTGATTGCTTGATTAGATAATTGCATTAATGAGAAATTGAACAGGTGTTCCTAATAATCCTTTAGGTGAGTGAGTGTGTGTGTGTGAGTGTGAGTGTGAGTGTGAGTGTGAGTGTGAGTGTGAGTGTGAGTGTGAGTGTGTGTGTGTGTGTGTGTGTGTGTGTGTGTGTGTGTGTGTGTGTATATATATATAGTTTTAAATCACTACAAATTAATTTAGCTTGACCAAAATGGAGAGTCATTTTGGAGATCTGCTAAAGATTACAGCTAACGGTTACCAAATTACTGTTTTTAAAGATTAACTTTAAGTGAGCGTTAGATGATGGAAAATAATTGTACATCCAAATTTCTTCTATTTTTACTTTTAGATTAAGTATTTAAAAATGATCAATATAATAAAACAGAGAAAGAAATCAATAAGATAAACAATGTGGTACAGATGCATCATCCCTAGTCAGTTAAAGGGCCACAAACTAAATTATGACCTTCATGGCACAAAAATCCTTAATATGAGTGACCCTTAGGGAAAAAAATAAATGCTACATGAGGTTAAAATGTGTCCCTTTCAATTGAACCCATTTGATTTGATTTAAACAGCAAAGCTCCCGTTCTCCCCTTCAAAATAAGGATATGAGGGTCTCCTTGTCGCCTGCTCTGCCTCTGCCTGCTTTTCATCCCCCCCATCTCTCTTTCTGTCTGTCTAAATCTTGAGACCGCTGGAAGCAGGGTAGAAGACATGCATGGAAAAGTTGTCTCTCTACATGGGGTGACACTGTTGCTGTCTCCTCAGAAGAGCAACAGGAAGATGAAGACTGCTGCTTGATGACTCACTCAGGTGGTCAAATGCAGTTAGTCTCACCTCGCTGAATAATACATGACTCCAAGCTAAGAGAGAGCCTGGTTTCACCCCCTGACAACAAACGGAGAAGTTTATTTCAGCAATGGCCCGAACGCTCTTTGCGAAGGTGGTGCATGTCCATTTTCACCCCAACCAAGCCTATTGTGTTCATTTTTGACTGTGTTCCAGGGAAAGATCTAAAGCTTTGTTCGCCTGTTAGTGTTTCTATAACATCTCTCTACTGACAAACATGAAACTGTACACCGAGCTGCTAATCAGGCAAAATTGCGAGCAGACAAAGAACCCGTCTTGAAATGACATTTGCGAGCTGACGAGGAACCACTCAGCTCTGTGTGGAGGACGATGTGTTCAAGCTCCCGGTGGAGATCTGCAGGCTTTGGGTGGTTCCGTAATTAGGTGACAGCTGTCCAGACACCCACAGGCAGCCAGGAGAGAGAGAGAGAAAGAGAGGCCATCTTCAGGGACGTACTCATCTGTACTCAACATCTAGACCTTCACCTCACCATCATAACCCCAACAAAAAGCTCTGTTACAAAACCCATTGAGCTGCCTTGCCATCTAAAGAAACCCGTTGCCTAAAGAAACCTCACAAGTGCATGAACTGGAATTTCACACAAATTGAACTCCTAATGTGATGTGTGCAAATTGACATGTCATGTTTAATGTTAGCATGTTGCCATGTAGCTAACTACATAATACCATCTCTATAAATAAAAGTATATATACACTGAGGCAATACTGCCTTAAGCCGCGTTTCCACCGCAGGAACTTTCCCCAAGAACTAGGAACTTTGCGGTGTTTCGACCGCAGGAACCAGGGTCTAAATGAAGTTCCGGGTAAATATTCCCCCTCCAAACAGCCCTGCTCGCGAGGTAGTACTTTTGAAAAGTTCTGGAACTTTCGGGGGTGGGACTTGAGCGCCGAACATGCTGATTGGTTGAGCTCACGCAGAATTCTATTTCAACCAGCATTTTTAAAAGTCTTGCGAGGTTCGTTCTGCGTTCAGTAAATATCAGTCTTGCTCTTTCTGTCCGATCGTGCGCGTTGTCTCAGCAATCTCATGGTCAATGTGCATAATAGCTGATAATAACATACGTTGTCTTATTTTAAATCAAGCTTTAAGAGCGTTCAGAATACGCTTTAGTATCAGTGCTCGTCTCTTTTCCGCCGTTTTGTTAATTACATATTTAGTAAACCAATACATAACTAGCAAAAGCAGCTTGCATCTCCTCCATACTTGTTATTGTTGCAGACATGCATCGCACAAAAATGATTATTGAATCAAAAAAAAAAAAATTACCATACATTTTTTACCACATGCACTAACAAAAAACAACTCTCAGCTGATAAACAATCTAGGGTGGGGGCAAATAATCATGCTGCTAACCTTTCTGAACAGTGTTTTCACCAAGAGCACACCTCAAAATGGCAGACCTGCAAACTCACAAGAGGTTACATGCTTACGAACTAAATGGTTGTAGGGGGTTCGGGGGGGTTCCTCATTAGAAAATTGTGATTTTATTTTATTTAAGTAAAACAAAAAAAACTAGAACAAAAAACGGTTGATTGACCCTAAGGCTGGGCATTAACACACAATTGGACTCGATTTCGATTCCCAAGTTTGCGATTCGATTAACTTGAAACCAATATTGCTTAATTTGGAGGTCTGTAAATCAGGTACAGTACATGAAAAATTTCCTCAAAGAAAAAAAATCTCTCTCAGCCTATAGTACATATATTTCACCAAAATTCTCTTGGTCTCATTCCAGTCTATGGGGAAAATGTTAAATTATTGAGGTTTGTGCTTGCAATTTCACTTTCTCACGGACCCCGAGAACCGGTTTCATTTTAGAACCGGTTCCAAATTGCCCAGACCCAGTGATTCGATAAGAAACACGCATTTCGATTCCGCTTATCGGTTACTGTGCGCATATTTTATTGTGATTTTTAACCATTTGCGTGCACGGTTTTCTGCGCTGCAGACACATGCGCTGTGCCTATATTTGATTAATAAAGTGCAGTGTTCATTTACATTTGATTACAGTTTCTGTACCTACCTGAAAATGTTTATTTCAATCCTATCTGTTCAAGTGTATTTATTTGTACAATTGCTAATTTGTTCTTTTTTTAATTACTTAATTTGTACTTTTTTTTTAAGTGTTTACTTGTCTTTAATAATGCTTGAAATTTATATTAGCCTTTTTTTTGTTGCTATGGTATATTTAAAACATAGGCAAAAGTTGCTAGCCTGTTGATTTTTGTTCATGGTATTCAGCTACATTGAAGTGTTCTGCAATAAAAATAATAAATGTGAATGATATGTATTGGAATCTAAATTAGGAATCGATAAGCAGAATCGGAATTTGTTAAAATTTAAACGATACCCAACCCTAGTTGGCAGGTATGAATCACTCTCTAGGTAGGCAGCCCACTAGGTTTTGGATGAGGTAATGTGCACCATAAAGCCCACCGTGGACATTCACCTCTCTTTATTGTCAGTATTCTCATCACACGGGTGGGAGTGGTACTCATCCAGCCAATCCCGCTTGATGAGCTCTCCATTTTAAAAGCCAAATGGCAGCCAGGGAGACAAATTGCCGTCACAGTACAAGGACATTGGTGCGACTGCATGTTGTAAAGACGGACTGCAGACAGCCACGGCCAGCTCGCAGAGGCCTGAGTATTGATCTCATATGTGTATAATCTCCTGGCTGGATCCATAAGCTGCCTCTGTGTAGCGAATATCCGCAAAGCTACAGGGAGACTGGACATGAGAACGCCACTCAAAGGCCTGATCGATTCAGATGCTTTACTCTTCCTTCCATCCGAGCGGCCCTGTCTGCAATACAAATGCCTCTCTATCTCTCTTTCCCCATCAGTAGCACACTCCACACTCACTCCTCTTCCTCATTCAAGCACAATCAAACGACGAAACTACGTGCCTTATTTGCTTTTTTCCCAGACATCCTAATAAATGCACACTAAGCTTGCTATAAAAACGTTAGCGGACAAAATGTATGAGGGAGATCTCTGTGTTGGCTTTCAATATTTCTTCCTCTTATCTAGTGTCATACGTGCACGCAGCCGACTCTCTCGAGCCACAAAAGCAATTATTGTCTTGTTTCAGTTCTCTCCCTTGATTACACTCTTTTTCCGTTGGCTTCTCTCCGTTTTTAATACCCACTCCAAGGGTGGCCAGTTTTACATATTGTGTGTCACTAGACAAGTATAAAAGGATTTAACATTTAGTAGGGTTTAATCCAGCACAGGCTTAGTGTCTACTTAAGCCACCCGAATCAAATCTGATTGCAATAAGGCTGCAGAAACTGACCACAAACCTGGTAAAGGCCTGCCCGATTAATCGAAAATAAACCCAAAATCGCAATATGGCTTTGCACAATTATGAAATCATAATGGCTGTGAATTAAACAGGGTGACTTTTTACATGCAAGCAGCTCATGATCCAGTGTTTTCATTGTTTCAGAGCTGCGTGGTTCCCAGAAAAGATAGACATATTACAATAGTAATATTTGTTATTTTTCATATTTATTTTTAAATATTTTAAAAATATTAATAATCATAAATAGTTGTAAATAATCAATACATATATATTTATGCAAATTCATAAATTTGTCCAAACTGTACAGCCCTTGAAACAAGCTCAAAAACAACACTTAAAAATGTTGGAGGGGGGAAAATGTGATTAATAAAAATAAAGAGTTATACAAAACACAATAATGTCTCTAAAGCATAAACAGATCAGCTATATGATGTACATAACACTAAAAGAAAAATTTAAGTTTGCTGTATAGACAGCATCATTTAAATTCTTAATCCTTGGATCCCTACAACAACAAACAACATCTATGGCAGAGCAATTAAAATCCACTCCTGCCTCTTTTTTTAAATAACTAAGGCACTTTTTAAGGTGCAGCCATCTTCAACACTATGGTGACCATCGCTTTCTTTTATCTACTGTAGCACTGACAAAATCAACTAACATGCCTCAGACGTGTGATTCAATTCAATCTTATCTAAAGCAGAGCTGCGGTACTCTCCAAAACAGAGCAGGGAAGGGGTCTGCTGGGTTATTACTGAAAGAGAGCTTCAGCAACTGTGTTTTGAAGGACCTTCAGCAGATAATGCCTCCAACCCGATTCCACTGGGGCAGCGGCGGGAGGAGGGGGGGAGGGGGGGCAACCATCACACAATTCCTCACCTTCCCCCTCCTAGCAAACACATCTCCGCTAAGCAGAAGAGATGGAGTGGAGAGAGGAGATTGGAAATTACACAAATGGCTATAATTTGACGCCTTCGCATTAAATAACTAAGCATAATGCTTGACCTTTCAGTTGCTGCTAAATAAATGAAAGACACAGCAAGGATGATTTAGAACTACGGCAGCTGTGCTACGGAGCCGTGGTTTGCCCTCGACCGGAGTGTTGACATTTCCCCCCAGTCTCATGTACAACCAATTTCTAAACAGCAGGTGAAAGAGAGGCCATGTTTACAGCGCAGGAAAAGGTTATTGCTCTGGTCTAGGCTCAATCTCAGCGCCTAATAAAGACCTAATGTGGACTGTTTCAACGTTTCTGCCACTCAGTGAAAAATAAAACTAAAAACAAGGACCATGTGTGTACTTTGGAAGACTAAGTGTGAAAAATATGACCGTTTCAAATATCATCACGGTGATTTCTTCTGCATTTTCCTCGAGAAGCAGTTAATTTATTTAGTCAAGCACAGCAGCCAATGAAACAAATTCTCTTATCCAAGTAGTGGATGATGTGACATGTTTATGCTACGCTGAAGCACCATTTTCAGCAACACATACAACACATATTGCCAAATACAGTTTGCTGTCCAAACAGCATGGTTATTTAATGACAAACACAACATCAACTTGAGTACGACCAGAACTCACCGCCAGGTCTGTAAACAATGTCATCCTCCGTAATGAAGGAAGTAATCTCGCCGTTTTCCGTTCGCTCATAGCGCGACTTCTTCTTGGGCAGCTTCTTCTTGCTTTTCTTGGTGGCCTCCTCTGCGTTGGCGGCCCCAGGCGTTTCGTTGTCGTCGTCCTCACTGTGTTCGCTTTCAGCATAGTTCTTAGCACCGCCCTCCAGCGTGCAACTGCGGCGGGGCCGTGAGCTCTCGCTCTCTCGCGTTTTGTCCCTCTTCTCACGGTCTCTGTCCCTATCCCGGTCACGCTCCCTCTCCTTGTCCTTCTCTTTTTCGGCAGTCATGATTCGCCACGTGCCTTCTTCTGTCCTCTCACGGCTGGGCCTCCGTGAAAGGTAGACTGTGAGCCTGGGCTTCAGTCTTCTGAATTTACCAATCAAATCCAGGGAAAATTTGGCCACACCAACAACCCCAGTGTTTCAGAAGAGCTGAAGGGAGAAAATAAAAACACAATGACATTGTTAGAGGAGTTAATGACGTGACACTATATTTTGTCTGATAATAAATCGATAACATCATCGATAACTATTCTCATCGAGTAGTTGGGTCTGCACTCTGTGCCCAATAAGCCTCCACCAGTCGCACCAAATTACAGCACTGAATAATGCATTTTTACGGACAAAATGTGCATCTAGAAAGGTGGAGTGGAAACAGAGTGAGCTGCTGCAGGAAAGGTACATGATCAAAGTGCCCAAAACATGAGAAGTCTTTATTTTAAGCTTCAAGTGAATGCATTAGCGTTTAACATACCCTGTCATGCACTTGACGTGTGTGTGTGTGTGTGTGTGTGTGTGTGTGTGTGTGTGTGTGTGTGTGTGTGTGTGTGTGTGTGTGTCCCCTCAGTGCAAAACGTTCATTTTACAGGTTATATCCACTGATCGATATAGAGAACAGTAGTTATATCCTCATCTGTAAATACTACTAATTCACACAAGTATTTCCATTTTGCATGAAAGTGCATCCTTACAGTCTGTGTAACTTCACTGAGCGAGCAGCAGGCGACAGAACTAGGGCTGAAACGATTCATCGAGTTACTCGATTACAAAAATTCCTCGAGGCAAAAATTCTGCCTCAAAGCCTCGTTAAATTCCTATGACGCTTACTATACGAGCAAGGATCAGATTCACACGGACCGTTGTTCAATGTTCAGGAAGCACACCATAGCGCGCGATTCATTTTTAATTTAGTTAGCGCGATGGTGGAGAGTAAAGATGTCCATAAACGGCAGAGAATGTCTAAAGTTTGGGATCATTACATTCTTAAAAAAGAAGAGAACAAGGTGCAATGTGTCTACTGCAAAGTAGACCTGGCATTCCACAGCAGTACGACGGTAAGCCTATACATTGATGTTCGCTGATTTTAATCCCATACTGTATTTGTAGCGATGTCGTCATGCGGTTTGACTAGATATGATGTTTAGCTTTCATGTTTTTAAGTAATAAACATTCACGTTCAATTGCAAGAGAGTAGCCTAAAAAAAGAACCCCTTCACACACACACACACACACACACACACACACGCATGCACCCTCGTCTCTCTCACGCGTCAGTCAGACCAATCGTGGCAATGCATCACATATGCTTAAACTTTTATGTAGCCACGCAACAATTTCAGCAAGCATTCACTGTATACACCGGGACGAGATGTTGTGACGCGATTTTTCGAAACTGCAATGTAGGGCTGGGCAAAAAAAATCTATTTTTGATTAATCGTTTTTTAAAACGTGGTCAATTCAAAATCGATTCTTAAATGCCAATAATCAATTTTTTCCCCCATATTTATTTAGTAAAATTTGAACATAAAATTAACATAAATCTAATTTCCAGTCTTCTCCACTTGATGTCACCCTCTTATTGGCCTTGCGCGATGTTACAAAGGAGCGAGAGGTGTGCCTGTCATTCCTTCGTTCAGTGCTTAAATGGCGCCTCACAAATGATAAATCAACAGTCAGAGTCAATAGACAGCGCAGGACCAATAATTCAAACCTAATAGCTTAGCCTATATTATAAACAGATTTCCTCAAATAAAAGTTAGTCCACACAAGTCAGCACGTTAAGGTATTGTTAATTAGCACGGCAACTTCTTGTGTCCAGGAACGCGCTTCTCGTGTATGAAAAGTAACGAGTGGTGCAAAGGGAGGCCTCGTCAGGCACTACGATCAACCCGAATTACAGACGGTTTCGCCGGCGCGTTTCCGAGATATAGCCGGTTTGTTTCATCTGGTCTTGTTCGATCCGCCCCGGTTCTCTGTCCCGGGGGTTTCCAGTCGATCCTGCCCGGTATCGCATACATGCTTCTCGCAAAGATAAAATCGAATGGAAAATGCATCTAAGGAAGGCACGCAAATAACAGAGATAGTGACGAAATATAATGCATCATCCGGGGCACAAATCAAAGCACAGTCGCCCCTCGAGGAAAAAGCCTTCATAAAAACACAAAAAGACACAGTCGCAAGAAAAGCTTGAAAATTGCTGAAAATCATCCAATATCCTTTTATGTTTTAGAATAAATGTATCAAAATATCCATAAAAACACATTTGTATTGTATTTAATATAATTGTATGCATTTTAAATATAGAGATGGGTTCGGTTTTAAATGTACACAACGTTTTATTTTAGTGTAGGCCTACCTAAAATAAAAAGAGTTTAATATACAGGTTTGTGGCTTTTAATTTTTTTTTAATTACCCACTTGTAAACTTGTTCACTGTTCTTTTTTATAAATATAGCATTTGTATTAAATCTATATTCATTGAGTTGAATCAAGAATCGAAATTGAATCGAGAATCGAAACATCTGAATCGATACCCAGCCCTACCGCAATGCAAGCCAAATGCAGCATTCTATTGAAAATGAATGTATGTATTTCTGCCGTACCAAACTGCAATGAAGCAACTGGTCTGACTGGGGGTCATTCTTCCTCACGCACACAGGTTGCTAGGTTACCATAGCAAATAGGCTCACCCCAGAAATTATACATTTGTTAGTAGCCTAATTTATGTAGAAATCTACATAAAACAGATATTTACTTTGATGTCAGGGCTAGATTACAGCATGAAACCTGTTGTGCATATTAATGAATTAAATTGCTTTTCCTCTTCATTTTCATTATGCATTATTTGTTTTGGTTGTTTAAAAACACACAAAAAAAATCGGATTAATCGACTGATTAAGTGCTAGATTAATCGATTACAAAAAGAATCGATAGCTGCAGCCCTAGACAGAACGCAGTCGAGAGAGAGAGAGTTAATATTCAGCGCAAAAACATTAATTTTGCTGAAATATCTGCTGTTGGACCCTAAATTTTGTTTTAAAAGTCAACATGTAATTCAAGTATTTTATGAGAGTTGTAACTATAAAGGGATAACAGCGTGTAATTGAATATAAATGTAAGACGTTTCTACAGGATAAAGAAATGACAGTAACAGTTACTTTGTCCATAGTGAATGTGTGTTACTGCAGAACATTCCTCTTATCTGCTAACACGGAGTGTGTTTTTCTTTAATATTTTAATGTAGGGATTTAAACTCCTTTTGCTTAGTAACATTTTTTTGCACATAAATGTATAGCACAAACATACCCTTAAGAAAATTAACCATGTTTTAACAAAATCATGTTTTTGGCGTATTGATCACCATTTGTATAACCACACAAACACCATATAGCTAAACAATGGATTTGAAGCAAAACAATGGTTAATTTGTGGTTACCATTGAATAACTACAATAACCCTGTTATTCATTTATTATTTTTGTTTTATTCTATGCAAGACCATGGTTAATTTATGTAATGGTAGATACATTCACTATGCATGTTTTCATAGCACTCAGCTGACACGTTTGTTTGAAGGACAGCATTGGGCAGGATGTGGAATAGTGTTTTGTCAAAAAAAAAAAAAGGCTTAAAAAAAGAGCCCTAAAAATACACCTCTGTAATGAATTTCAGGGGCAAAAAAAAAAAATTCTAAATGTCACAGTGATATAACTATTATGTTATTATAGTGAAGTAAAAAGCCTCATTTAAAAAAAAAAAAAAAAAAAATTAAAAAATCCATATGGCAACAAACAACATGCAGTAAAAAACCAGGAAAATCACACCACAGATAGGACCCCGTGCAGACTCGCATGACCTGATCAAGGTCAACAAGTCTCAGATAATTTTACCTTTTCATGACAAGGCACAGTTACTATTGCATTAATTTAAAACTTTTTTGAAAATACTGAAGCCGTGTATACTCTTGCATTAAAGCCATGTGAAAAATATTACTTTTTACTTGATGGTTACAACATTAAACATGCTCTAAATGTGCTTTTTATGTTCCCCAACACACAGTGAGATATTTGTAAAACCAAGGGCCTGTTGATTCTCATGCAATCGGTTTAATCAATCACAGCCGGCGAGCAGCGCTGTGACGTCGCACACCAAAAGGAACATCAATCGGCAGTCTCTTCCACAGCAGCAGCGCACATCCTCAGGAGAGCTCTGAGCAAAGCTATATCAAAAAAGCACAAACTTCAAGCTGCCTGCTCTATTCCCCAGCTCATTTGTGCCTAGCGATGAAAAGCACCATGTTTCCTTGTGCACAGTGACCTAAACAGGATTCCCCATTGCATTATCAAATAGGCTCAGCTGCACGTTTTACAGGGTATTAGGCTTATACAGACCTTTGCACAACTAGCCAGTTCAGGCTATCGAGAATTTCTTAAAGTAATACATTAAACTGGAATAAGACCCGGTGCTCCCTCCAGGCCACAGTGTTTGTTGGTTGTGCATGCTGGTCAGGCTAACTACAGCCTGGCCAGCGGCGGCCCTACCTCAGCTAGCACAGCGATCACCCGTGGAAATCAGAACAGACAGGCATGGAGAAGAAAACCTGGCAAGAGACTCAGACAGAAAACAGCTTTGGATCAAATCCTGTTTTTACAACGCTCGCTGCTACTTGCCTCTTTTAAGTCAACACTCATGAAAATAAAGATCAATCTTCCATTGGCCGAAAAGTGTGAAGCGAAAAACCGAAACAAAACGAGACCTCTAATATGAGCATGAAATGGCTGCGTAAGAATGAAGTGCACTTGAAAGGGTCCACAACACTTTTCCCCCCTCTTCAGTTAAACGGGAAACTAAAGATTACAGCCTCTGGTGCAGCTAAACCTGAAAACTGCCGAAAAAGCTACAGCGAGTGAATTTGGAAATGTGATGAGCCTGCGGGAGGACAGCAGCAGGACAAAATTGGGCTGTTTGTCAGTGTGAGAGGTGTGTTTATAGAGCAGGTATAAAAATGAAGAGAAATGGCTTGTGACAGGCACACTGGTGCAGTTGACAAGCAGCCCTGTCAATGGCAGCCTGTCATCTTGAGTAGACGGCAACTGACGGGGCAGCTGCTCCCCTCATCAACCTCAAACACTACAGACTGATTACAGAGCTGCGCCGCCTCGTCACGGCCCAATTAATCACCTTATGATGAGTTACCATGCTGACCGCCGGTCTGAACACACAAAAACAACCATACATACATAAATAAATGTCCCCATATACATTTAGGATGTTTTCATTTTTGCATGTTTTCCCTTAAGTCGGCTTGAATTAAGGCAAAACTAAATATTCAAAAAATTGACTAGTCGGTGGGTTGCTAAAACATCTTGTCGACTAATCGATCAGGAAAGTCGTCCTGCATAATTAAATCAGTTTTGAGTTCATCAGACATCTTATTAGGGGGGCGTTTAAACAGGACACATTCTGGTGTTCTAATACAGCCAGCCAGTAGGGCAAAACAATCAATTTTTGCATTTAAAAATGCAACTATTGCATTTGGGGTGCTTAAACAACCTTATACGCACACCTAGACAATAGAATCGTCATTGGCCAGCACATTTTTTAGTTTATTCGCCAGACTGAGATACATATACATAACATGAGTCAATCAAGCATTATATTATGATATGATAATCAAGCACTATTTAATGATATCTAGAACTTTAGTAATTAGAACTAAAACTTGGTAACTGTATGAATGCATATTTTTCATTTTAACTGAACTTAGGGCTGGTGGTGGTGCTTAAAATATTGTTGGTCATTCACGGTTTCTGTAAAAAAAATAGATACAGTAATTATTCCCTCTCTCTCTCTCTCTCTCTCTCTCTCTCTCTCTCTCTCTCTCTCTGTGTGTGTGTGTGTGTGTGAGAAACAGCGCTCGCAGCAAAGCGACAGCGAGTCCTGCACCTTCACACTAGAGTTTATGGTGGTGCGTCAAATACAGGTAGCGCATCCATTGAGCTGAATTGAAATAGTACAGATTGCTTGATAGAGAGCAAACTTACACTTAGCCTGTAACACACACACACTGGCGAGTAAAATCTAAGAATCTAACGATAGATATTTAGTCGCCCAGAGTGAAGATTTAGTCGCATATGCGAGTGATTTACTCAGACTGTAGAGGGTTGCTAAATACAATGAGATGTGACATGACATCAAAAAAAAATTAGATTAATTTCCAGGAAGGTTTTACAGTGCAAACAGCTAAAACACAGAATGCAAGTACACTAATTAATGCACCAATGCTAAAAGTTCTAAGAAATTAATAAAAAAGTCAATAAGTCAATATTAAATTGTGGGATGAGAAAATATAATAATGTATACTAGCTTTCAAAAGTTATAAATAGCAGTGCATACAAGTAGAACTGTGATTAAATATGTAAACAAAAGTAAATACTATTAATAAAATGTATAATAAATAATAATAAAAATAGAAAAAAATCACAAAGGCACTACAATTTAAAAGGTGTGTGGTTCTCCAATGCTTTCAACAAGCAAGTTTGAAGTCCAGTGAATCCAGTGCCTTTATTTGGTGGCAGCACCTTACGATACTATTTGTTTATTATAATTTGTTTTTGGAACAGTAAGACAATTAACGTGTCATGACAACCCTTACTGTATCTAGACTCCATGAGACGAGTGTTGTACAACCTTGTGCTGCGTGATAAATAACTTACTACTGCAGAAAGGCCAGCGATTCACATGTAAAAGAGTGTCTTATTTATACCAACAGGAGCATAAGCAACCAGTGATAAGCAGCGTCTGCAGTGAGGCTCACAGCACTGACCAGCAACAATGCACCAGTTCATGTGGTGTCTGAATGGTGACCAGGACCAATTAAGCAATGGCGAGTACTCCCCTCAACACTACCCACAGATGAATAACGCGCTGTGGGGCAGGTGAGGCTTGAAGCCATTACACATCAATCACCAGAGCAGGACCTTTTGAAAGATACCAGCTGTCTTAATGGAAAAGGGAGGGAGAGAGGCAGGGAGGGAGAAAAATCAGCCATTTGTGAAAGCCAGTAGAAAAAAAAAGCTTCAGGGGTCTCGGCCAACAGCACCTATTTTACCATTTCCATTACTGCAATGAAGTCAAGGGGTGTGAGCCAGGAGGTTTTAAATAAAAATACATTTCTCCTTCAGAGCAGGGGATAAATTAGACCTTCTCACCCCTCCAACCACACAGTTGCTCTGCCACTATTAACACATCACCTCACAATGGGCACGCAGCAGGGCTCTATTACAAAACACACTCCTTTTTCAACATTACTCTTTCATGCTGCATGTTTTATTCATCCTAAATCACTCTCCTATTACGCCAATAGGCCGACGCATTCATCTCTGTGATTTGAGGCAAAAGCCAATAAAGGGTCAGGGCAACACAAATGCCATTTCCTCAAGACACCCGAACTGCCAGGTGCTTCATTTTAGGGCTGTAACTAACAATTATTTTGATAATCGATCAATCTATTGATTCTTTTCTGATCAGTCGATTAACCCTTTAGTTAACCTAACAATAAATAATAACCATAAACTCTGCCATTAATCGTTCAATGTTTTATTCAAACATTTTCTAATAAAATTCAAAAAAATTAAATAAATACAAATGTAAAAACCAAAGTGCCAAGAATTAAAAGGCATCTATCAGTAATACAAATGGCATTCATAGTCACTGTTTGAGATTGACAGCAAGGTGAGAGTCTTGAAATGTTTCTTTAATCTGCTGAATGAAAAGGCAGGGTAGGTGATATGCTGGTTGAAAGTCTCTTCACATCCTGATAGCAATCCCTAAGTTAAGTGGTCTAAATTTATATGTAGACAGTATAGGTCAACCGATTTATCGGTTTTGCCGATTAATCGGCACCGATAGTTGATTGGTGGAACAAATGGTTATTGGCAAAAATCCTCACCTATAGTTTTCCCGTGTTGCGTCCGTTGCTGGAGCGGCTGAGACATGTGCTGTCATTATACAGTAGGCTACAAGAGCTCTGAGAAGGGTCTGTTGGCATGAAATGGCACGAGAGCGGCCTCTAGAGGCGAAAAAACCCTCACGTGTGTTGTTTACATTACCACGTTAGGCTGCGCTATACGGAGAGCACACGCTGCACAGAGAGCGCGGACACTTCAGATGTTTAAAACACGACAGCTAAACGGTATGAATACAGAACACTACAGTACTTGTTGCCGAATCATGATAAAGTAATTAATTTCTTGACTAGATGCTGCATTAACAGGTAAATAACAGCAGTGTGTATGTTTGTCGACGAGGCTGAGAAGACGCTAACATACCTCAAGCAGTTAAAACAATGTGATAAAAAAACACGCAAGTCAGACCGAAATGTTGCATATATAAAATTAGTGACGTGAGAAAGCAAACTGCATCGTCATGCTGCCGACAGAACCAAACAAAGAAGAAGCGCATTCGTTTTTTATTAGATAATCGCCTGCTAAAAAAGCAGACTGGATGTGTATGAAATGGTAACACTACAATAAGATTCCATTTGTAACATTAAGGTTAATAAAGGCTGTAGAAGTATTGTTAATTTCAACATTAAATTGTTAGAATTTTTATCTGTTAACCTTGGTTAATGCACTATGGACTAACATGAATGATCAAGGTACAGTTGTATTGCTCATATTAATACATGCTGTAAAAATGCGTGCATAATGCATATAGTTCATGTGAGCTACATCCTTGTTGCATAGGGACTTGCATAGTGTAACCTATGAAATGTATTCATGTTTCTAGATTATAGGTAAAGAAACTAATTTGACCTGTAATATTTTAATGTTTAAATAATTTTCCGAGGAATTTGTTATGTTTGAACTTCTCATTTTAATATTCATATTTATACGTTTTTAATTTAGCACATTTTCAAAGTTCAGCACCGTTTTAATTATTTTTATTTTATCCAGTATCCATTTTAAAAACTATCGGTCGATTAATCGGTTATTGGCAAGTGCGGTCCAACCTAGTTATCGGTATCTGTAAAATCCACTATCGGTCGACCTCTAGTAGACAGTAGGCTATATATAGCCTGTGGAAGGCATAGGACCACAAAATGTCCGAATGCAACAGTACAATGTCCTACCTGCCTGTCAATATACATATTTCCAAACCTCTACAAACTTCACATGACATCAGTGCGTTTCATGCTTTGAAGGCCTGGCTTAGACAGACGTCAGTCACTGAAATATAAGCCCCCTTTAACAGTTCTTCCTGAACCAATCCAACAAGCTTATGCTGTGTTCACAGATAACTACTGTAATTTGGTAGATTCACTGATTTCCTTTGGAAAGAAACCCATGACGTCACACTCAGAGTGGTTTGTGATTTGAATTTATGCGTTTTAATGGCAACATCAAAGGCAAAATGAATCTGCAGCAGTCAGGTGGTACATGTCAGTGCTCCAAGTAGGGCTGCACGATTAATTGAAATTGAACCGCAATCGCAATTTTGCGTATGTGCAATTATGAAAGTGCAAAGGCTGCAATTTTAATTAAATAAATAAGTGCCCAGCGTTTTAGTGAAGAGCGGCTCTTATAACATGTGTTTGAAAAAACAACACAAAACTTCACAAACCAGTAATATGAAGTGTTCATAAACCTGTTGTCCAACAAAATACGTTTAATAACACGCTTTAACTCACTTCATATAGTCAGTTGAGTGTTTGTGAGCTGACGTGGCTTCTTCTCACAGAATAAGGCAGACAATGCTTTATTTTATAGGCAGTGATAAAGTCTGTCAATTAGCACTGCTTTATTATTATGAAAATACCTGAGAAGGCTTGAAGAACTCAAATACACCATATCTTGATGCAGTAGTGTTTATTGTCCTCATGTTTAATCAGTCAAAGCGTTTCTATCTTCCGCTTATTCAGCCTGCAGCGCTAGCTTAGCTTCACATTAGGGATTTCCTGAAAACAAACGATAACTTCTCTAATCAAATGTGGAGTTTCTGCTCGAGGGCGCCCTCTGGCCTCCAGTATGAATGAAACTTTTTGGTAACAAATGAGAAAAATACTTCTCTCTAAATAAATTTAAATGACAATCCATATGTTTTTCTTAAATATACAGGCGTTTTCTTCCCCACAGTGGATGCATAAGAGGCTCATATTTCATATTAAAGACATAGACTTTAAGAAATGTATATCACAGATTAAAAAGCACAGATTTATATAATAATTTTACGATAAATCCTTAGACTTTTCTAATGATTTTTAGTCAGGCTGTCTGCATATTAACAGGAAACCCAGCAGTTTTTTTTGTAAAATAAATTTTCTGTAAAATATAAATATTATTATTTGTAGTAGTAGTAGTAGTATATTGTTATATTTATTCTTAAATACTCTATTTTTAATAATTAAAATGTTATTGTAATAGTCATATTTCTTATTTTGTTAAATATTTTTATTTAGCAATAATAATAATCTAATTCAAATCGCAAGTTGCAATTTTACCCAGAATAATCGCAATTAGATATTTTCCCCAAATCGTGCAGCCCTAGCTTCATGGGATTTCATGCTTTCAAATCTAACTTGCTATTGCTAGCCACTCTTAAAATTGCCTATCCTACCTTTAAATTATCTGCTTGAATACATATCTGTATGAAGGAACAACTGAAGCGACAATATAAAAAAAAACGCTGATGTCCGTAACACCAGGAAATTATATCACAATTCACAGCGTATTATTTTCATCCCCACAGTGGATGCATAAGAGGCTCATATTTCATATTAAAGACATAGACTTTAAGAAATTGATATCACAGATTAAAAAGCACGGATTTATATAATAAAATGAACGCTAGTGAACAAAATGGAGGAGATTTGACTCAGCATCACACACAGTAAGAAACTTTTGAACTGTAACGTCCTAATCTTCACTGAAACCTGGTTAAACAGCGGAATACCGGACACCGCTATTGAGCTAGCGGGACGCCACACACTCCGGGCAGATAGAACATTAGATGGCTCCGGCAAGAGCAGAGGGGGTGGATTGTGCATTTATATTAACAAAGCTTGCTGCACAAACTCTGCTATTGTTGGGAGTCATTGTTAAGCTAACCTGGAGTTTCTCATGGTTAAATGTAGACCATTTTATCTACCGCGGGAGTTCACTTCCACCATTATCACTGCAACCTATATTCCCCCCGATGCTGATGCCAAGCTTGCTATGAAAGAACTTCACGCAGCCATCAGTAAACAACAGACTGATCTCCCGGAAGCTGCGTTTATTGTTGCAGGTGACTTTAATCACTCAAACTTAAAGTCAGTGCTACCCAAGTTTCACCAGCATGTTTCCTGCCACACCAGAGGAAACAAAACCTTAGACCATGTTTACACAAACATGGCTGGAGCTTACGTTGCAACACCCCTCCCCCACCTGGGACAGTCAGACCACCTCTCTTTGTTTCTAGCACCCAAATATGCACCCCTCATCAACCGTGTGAAGCCATCAGTGAAGACCATCAAGGTGTGGCCTGCGGGGGCAGATTCCACACTCCAGGAAAGGTTTCTAAACACAGACAGTATGTTTGCTTCTCAGGCCACCAGTGGCGCTCACACGAACATTGACTCATACACCTCCTCTGTATTGGACCATATCAATACCACCATTGACAGTGTTACAACCCAGAAACAGATCACCACATACCCAAATCAGAAGCCTTGGATGAACAGGGAGGTGCGACTCCTGCTGAAGTCACGCAATACTGCCTTCAGATCAGGTGATGCACAAGCCTACAGTGCATCCAGAGCAAACCTGAAGAGGGGCATCAAAAAGGCCAAGCACCTTACAAGCTAAAGATAGAGGGACACTTTTCCAACTCTGACCCTCGACGCATGTGGCAGGGCATTCAGGCCATCAGTGATTATAAACCCACCCACTCCACCCCCGCAGCCACTGACGTCAACTTCCTGAACGAGCTAAATTACTTTTATGCTCGTTTTGAAAGAGACAACAGAGAAACTGCCACCAAGCTCAAACCCTCAGCTGACCACCCACCAATCACACTCTCCTCCACAGATGTCTGCAAGGCACTGAGCCGGATCAGCGCGCACAAGGCTGCTGGACCAGACAACATCCCTGGTCGTGTTCTCAGGGCATGTGCGGAGCAGCTCGCTGGGGTTTTTACAGACATTTTCAACCTGTCTCTTGCCCAAGCAGCTGTTCCGACATGCTTTAAACGCACTTCCATTGTGCCAGTGCCGAAACACTCTAGCCCGAGGTGCCCTAATGACTACCGCCCTGTAGCACTCACACCCATCGTTATGAAGTGCTTTGAGCGGCTGGTCCTGGAACACCTAAAGGACTCTCTACCATCCACATTGGACTCACACCAGTTTGCCTACCGCAGCAATAGGAGCAGAGGATGCAGTTTCCATGGCACTGCACTCTGTGCTCACCCATCTGGACCATAAGAACACTTATGCACGCATGCTGTTTGTTGACTTCAGCTCAGCATTCAACACTGTCATCCCATCCAAGTTAATAGCCAAACTTGGAGACCTGGGCATCAACACTTCAATGTGTAACTGGATTTTGGACTTCCTAACTGACAGACCACAGAATGTTCGATCAGGATCCACCTGCTCCACATCCATCACACTCAACACTGGTGTACCACAGGGCTGTGTGCTAAGTCCGTTTCTCTACTCCCTCTTCACCTCTGACTGCAAGCCTGTGTATGGATCTAATTCCATCGTCAAGTTTGCGGACGACACTACGGTGATTGGTCTCATCAGCAACAACGATGAGACTGCCTACAGGGAAGAGATCCAGCACCTGGCCACATGGTGCACTGATAACAACCTGCTCCTCAACACCACCAAAACGAAGGAGCTCATCGTGGACTTCAGGAAAGAGTCAAGAGGCACACACAACACCATCCACATCAATGGAATGGCCGTTGAGCGTGTCTCCAGTTTCAAGTTCCTGGGGATCCACATCTCGGCGGACATGTCGTGGACGACCAACACCTCCAGCCTGGTCAAGAAGGCTCACTAGCGCCTCTTCTTCCTGAGGACACTGAGGAAGAAGAATCAGCTCTCATCGGCTATCCTGGTGAACTTCTACCGCTGCGCAATAGAAAGCATCCTGACCAACTGTGTCGCAGTATGGTATGGGAGCTGCTCTGTTGTGGAGCGCAAGGCACTGCAGCGGGTGGTGAAAACTGCCCCGCGCATCACAGGGACTCCACTACCTGCCATCGAGCACATCCAGAGGAAACGCTGCCTGCATCGAGCTCGCAGCATCCTCAAGGACTCCTCTCACCCAGTCCACAGACTGTTTTCTCTCCTGCCCTCTGGCAGGCGTTTCAGGATCCTTCGGACCAGGACCAGTAGACTTAAGAACAGTTTTTTCCCCAGAGCTGTCTCTTTACTGAACTCAAACCCCGTTGATCCCCTTCCCTCATAAACTGCTAACTCTCCTACCTCACATCTGCCTTCACTTTGTTATTTGCACTACCGACTGTTTATTACAGTAACAACTGTTTACTTATGCATCTTGCACTGCCATATCTTAACTGGATTATGCTCATTTGCACTGCCGACTGTATTTATAGTACCAATGTTTACATTTGCATTTTGCACCGTACTTCTAACTGTAATATGCAACCACTTTCCACTGCACTTTTACACTTTTTTTTTCCGGATAGCTCTGTCCATAATTTATTGCACTACCCTAATCCACTGCTATTCCTCATATTAGCCTAACATATTATTGTATACCTCTATCTGTAAAATTCTGTTTATAGTAATAGCCATCTGTATAATATATTCATAGTACATATTCACCTGTAAATTCAGTTTATAGTAATAGCCATCTGTATAATATATTCATAGTACATATTCACCTGTAAATTCAGTTTATAGTAATAGCCATCTGTATATTTATTCACTGTACATATTCACCTGTAAATTCAATTCTGTTTATAGTAATAACCATCTCTCTATTTATACATATTTATATATATATTCAGTACATATCCATGTCCTGCACTTGCTGCTATTGCACTTCTGGTTAGACCTAAACTGCATTTCGCTGCCTTGTACTTGGACTTGTGTAATGACAATAAAGTTGAATCTAATCTAATTATTAAATAAATGAGTCCAATCGAGGCATGAGTTCATCAATCAGTTATTTTAAACATCCAACAAGGACTTTAAGGCCTGGTTTCACAGACAGGGTTTAGATTAAGCCAGGAGTAGGCCTTAGTTAAATTATGACATTTAAGTAGCTTTTATAAATATGCACTGATGTGTCATCTTGAGAAAAAAAACAATAGCATTGACATAATTTAAGTAGGGATGCAGCGAAATGAAAATGCTTGGCCAAAGCCGAATAATAATAAAACACTTTGCCAAAGGAGGAAAGGTTTTTTTTTTAAATGTTTTTATTATTTTGCCAATTTTTTCAAAGAAAAATAAATTACAAAACTACAATGTAAAAATATTTATTTAAGACTGGACATTTTTTTTTTTGCATTCCAGCAGACATTATACAAACAAAGCACAATATAACTTTAAAAAAAAAACAAAAAAAAAAACATTTGGACCCACTTTATATTAGGTGGCCTTAACTACTATGTACTAACATTTTAATTAATCATTTGATACATTGCACTTATTGTGTACATACATGTTTTTACATTGTACTTACATTTTTAAAAATATCTTCATGTAATTACATCTGTAATTAATTTCTGTAGTTACATTCGTAATTACACTGCTGACCCACCCTTCCCTTACACCTAACCATACCCTTAAACTTACCCTTACCAACACACCTGTCCCTAACTTTACCTGTATCCCACTTCAATATCAGCAAAGGTGTTTTGCAATACAATATGAACACAGTAAGTACATTATTTTTTTATGTAAGTACATAGTAGTTAAGGCCATCTAATATAAAGTGGGTCCAAATTATTTTATTTTCTTTTAAAGTTATATTGTGCTTTGTTTGTATAATGTCTGCTGGAATGCAAAAAAATGTCCAGTGTTAAATATTTTTACATTGTAGTTTTGTCATTTATTTTTCTTAAATTTTTTTTAAAAAAAGCAAGACAAAATAGTAAAAAGCTCAATTTTACTATTTAATTTAAGCAATGGTGAAAAAACTGGCAAAGTAATAAAAACATTTTTTTTTTTTTAAACTTTCCTCCTTTGGCAAAGTGTTTTATTATTATTCTGCTTTAGCATTTTCATTTCGCTGCATCCCTACTTAAATTATGTCACTTATTTTTATATACTTATTTTTTTTATGTAAGTACATAGTAGTTAAGGCCACCTAATATAAAGTGGGGCCAAATATTTTTATTTAGCCATCTCATGCCATCTTATCTTTGGCCTATTATGCCTACAGGTATCATAATCAAATCACTGAGGGTGCTTCTGAAATCACTGAGGGTTGCTCTATTAAAGAGCAGATGTAGGCTAAGCAACGGCTCCACCACAGCAATGTGTGTACAGGGAGACAAGATTATTTAGAATATCAAAAATATTTTGCAACAAATATTTTTCTATGAATCTATTAGGGATGCAACAATACAGTTAGTCCACGGTTCAATACATACCTCGGTTTTTAACCATGGTTTTCGGTTCGGTTCTGATGGCTTGTCACATCAGTTTTTTTGCTATTCTATTCTTAGGCGACAGGAACAGTAAGAGGTTAAGGAGAAAAAGAGACTTATTTTTTATTGCAATACTCTTTCTTTATTTTACTTAAAAGAATTGAAAAACCTTACTTAAACTTAGAACTTAAAAAAAACCACCCTTGTCCATATTCCTAGTGTATTGTGTAATATAAAATAAATATATATAAAGATTTACACTGGCAGCTCAGAGCTGTACAGCAGCATTTAAGTATGAAACTGAATGAATAAATGTAAAAATAAAACACTACAAAGACTTTGTTATAAAATATACATTGATTCTTATTAAAGCTACTATATTAGTTTTTCAGTCTTTTGTTGTTGTATTAACATTAAAGGGACAGTTAATTCAAAAATGAAAATTCTGTCATCGAGAAATTAATACAGGTTTGGAACAATATTAGAGTGAGTAAATAATGACAATTTTAGAGGTGAACTGTCCCTTTAAGGACGGCGTGTTCACTAGGCTGCCTGCTATCAATTTAAGACCTGCGTGCATCTAATATACAGACACACACCGATTTTACTTTCACATTAGACATAACCGACTGTGTTTATGTTAACCTTGTGTATTTGACAGTATTAGCACAGTAGGACAACTACTTAGTTCAGTAATCACGTGTTTGACAGGCGTTTAGTGCGCGCGCTCGGAAAAAAGCATGTGAATGAGCCGGCAAGGCTTTAAAATGCATGCAAATAATGAACTTTGGTGATTGTGAATGACTATAGTGTTCCGTGAGTATAACTCTACCACTAACGTGTGATGTGAATGTATGTCTCGTTGTTCAGTATATTAAGATGGAGGAAAATGATAGAATTTGTAGAAAAATCATTAATTCAATGCAAAACCGGAAAAACAAAATTCACAAGCACGTATTGAACCGTGAATGCCGTACCGAACGGTTCAATATTATATTGAGAATTATGGCATCCCTAGAATCTATTAGTCTGCCTTTACATTGCTTTAATGTGTTACCATTTCGCTATGGCCCTTCCGAAACTTTGCAGCGTGCAATTGGCCATTATTCCTTTTTGCAACATGAAAAACAATAGTTTTATTCAATGGATTAGACTGTAGACTCGAAAGCGAGCCAAGACCGCTCCATTTACGATCACTAACGCTGTTGCTATGTCAGTTCATCGCGATCTCACAAAGTACAAAGTTTAATGAAGCTGCTAACAATGCACAATAAATATATTATTTACGTCGATTCTACACTTTGTTTGTTTGTTCATGAGAGGTTTTGCGAGCCTGTCACCGCTGCAGAAACACGTTGTAAATGGATACATTTGAAGTTTTACAGACACAAATATGCACTGGAGCATTTGCCAATATATTACAGCATCAACTGAGGATGCTCTTGCTTGCATTTGAGTGTGCTTAGACAGTGTCTGCAAATGGCCATTTTTGCGTCTATCTCAGACACATTAATGTTTCCACTCTTCCGACATGTTTGCTGCGTTTAGAAGCGTGTGCCTCTCTCTCACACGCACTGGTTGCTATATTTGATCACGTAATCAAAAACGTCATTGTTCGGTGTCTTTTCACTTATTCAGCCGTGGGCATTTTTTGCTATTTTTCTGCCGAATAATTTCAGTTGCTGAACATTCAGTGAATCCCTAATTTTAAGATAAAAAATGTAGAGCGTATGTTTGAGCCACGCACCTCGCACCCACTGCAGCTCTGATGGATCTGCAAATGAACACAAATCACTTCTTAGTCTCAGTGAGTAAACTAAACCCATTATGATTATACAGTTGTAGCTCTCACATTACATGACGTGGCAGACAACTAGTTGTTCAGTGCAGTTCCATTCATTCAGCATGGGTTTGTAGAGAATGCGGTTGTGAGTCCTGAAAACGTGCAGGGGTCAGTTGCAGTTATCACACTTGTAAAAAAAAAAAAAAACTAAAAAAAAAAACTAAATGCTGAACGCAACCGTATTAAGTGGCACTGCCATACTTCCAGTAGAATTTGAAACAATAGGGATGAACATAAACAGTGTGATGCTTCAACACATTCCATGCAAATCGATGTACAAAACGACACGTCGTTCCAGTCCGACTTCATTTGCAAATATAGTCGAAGACTGTGTTTATGATACATTATGTCAACGAGCAGACAGCAGTGAGAGAGCAAGCGACACGCTTATATGGACATTTTTTGGTGATCCCTGATAACATTTTTTAAACGGTGTATTACAAAATGCAGACATTTGACTGGCAAGGATTACCAAAAGCTTTCCGGAAGGAAGTTGTGAAATACACGTTTGATGTGATTGTTTTCGGCGAGCAAGATTAGCCTTGGAACATATCAAACAAAACATTATCTGCAATACGAGTAACTGAGATTTATCAGACAAATGTCTCGTTCGAAGCTCATCCAAGAGAGCTACTCTGAAAACAGCTTTGTTGAAATCAATCTATTTTGCCAGAGTACCAAAAGCTCAATAAATAAATAAATAAGACAGACATCTGAAGCAGAACTCCAAAAACAAAAAAACACATCACAAATCTCTCCACCAGATTTTAGTTATTGTTGATGAAAGCATCACATTGACTCTGTATTGTGTGAAATTATGACTTGCAGCAGTTCAATTCTAATAGTTTCACATGATCACACAGAACAAGCATGTATAATCCGTACTGAAAATCCTGATTCACACCATCGGTCTGCTAATAATAGTCATCTTTAATCTGATGGAAAACATTTATTCTGAAACCGTTCCTGCTGAAAAAGATTGTACAGACTAAAATTCAGCAGGCCACTACTGACTATTTCCAACAATTACTCCTCGATAAATGGCTACTCTATTAGTGTAGTACGATGGAGGACCCTCTTCACACTGAAACTGTTTTTACTGAGTTTTAAATTGCGTAGACAGGTTGATGGATCTTTAAGTATTACCACAGGCTGTTATATTAAGTGAAATAATGCGAGAAAAGACATTCCTTCAAAGCATAACAGCCAGAGTTACAGATGGTCATGATCAAGATAAAAATGGCAAAACTCCTTTTAAAACCTTTTCATACAATACAAGAGAGTGGTGTTCAAACAACATTTTATTTTAGATAATCTGTTTATGATGGGCTATTTAAATTTATTGATCCTGTGCTGCCTATTGATTCAATTGATTTGAATAATAATGTCTATAATGGCTAACGTTGCTTAAGTGAATGTTTAATATACAATGATAATGCAAGGCAAGCACATCACATGTATCGGACCTATTTTTAGCAGCATTCAGTAGGTAGTCTAGTGGTAGAGTAGTCGGTTGCAAAATTTCAGTTGAAACATTAATTCAATTAGTTGTTGTGCGCATCCCTTATATGTGGTAACACTTTTGATTAGGTACACACAATCACTATTAGCTAGTCACTTATTAAAGCTGCAATATGTAACATTTTTGCAGTAAAATATCCAAAACCCATTAGGCCAGTGTTATATATTTTGTTCAGTTGAGTACTTACAATATCCAAATGTTTATTGTAAGGCTGCAGCTATCAATTCTTTTTGTAATCGATTAATCTAGCACTTAATTGATCGATTAATCAATTAATCGGATAAAAAAAATGTTTGTGTTTTTAAACAACCAAAACAAATAATGCATAACGAAAATGAAGAGGAAAAGCAATTTAATTTATTAATATGCACAACAGGTTTCATGCTGTAATCTAACCCTGACATCAAAGTAAATATCTTTTATGTAGATTTCTACACCTGCAGCATTTACCATTAGGCTACTAACAAATAATATATAATTTCTGGGGTGAGCCTATTTGCTATGGTAACCTAGCAACCTGTGTGTGTGTGTGTGTGTGTGCGTGCGTGCGTGCGTGCGTGCGTGCGTGCGTGAAGTGCGTGAGGAAGAGTGAGCCCCAGTCAGACCAGTTGCTTCTTTGCAGTTAGGTACGGCAGAAATACATTCATTTTCAATAGAACGCTGCATTTGGCTTGCATCACTTGCATTGCGGTGCATTTTAGGTGAAGCATCCGTTCAAAAAAATCGCGTCACATCACGCCCCGGTGTATACAGTGAATGCTTGCTGAAATTATTGTTGCGTGGCTACATAAAAGTTTAAGCATATGTGATGCATTGCCACGATTGGTCTGACTGTCGCGCGCGAGAGAGACGAGGGTGCATGCGCGTGCGTGTGTGTGGGCATGTTTTTGTGAAATATCAGGACACAAATGTGTATAATGACATGGGTATTACAAAAAGAGGGTGAAATATGAGGACGTTCCCCATGTCCTCACTTTTCAAAATGCTTATATTTCACACAGAATGAGGTTTTTTTCACAGAAAGTAAACTGCGCAGTCTCCTGTGATGGTTAGGTTTAGGGGCAGGGGCAGTGTAGGGGGATAGAAAATACGGTTTGTACGGTATAAAAACCATTACGCCTATGGAATGTCCCCACGTTTCACAAAAACCCCTGTGTGTGTGTGTGTGTGTGTGTGTGTGTGTGTGTGTGTGTGTGTGTGTGTGTGTGTGTGTGTGTGAGAGAAGGGGTTCTTTTTTTAGGCTACTCTCTTGCAATTGAACGTGAATATGTTTATTACTTAAAAACATCAAAGCTAAACATCATATCTAGTCAAACCGCATCACGACATCGCTACAAATACAGTATGGGATTAAAATCAGCGAACATCAATGTATAGGCTTACCGTCGTACTGCTGTGGAATGCCAGGTCTACTTTGCAGTAGACACATTGCACCTTGTTCTCTTCTTTTTTAAGAATGTAATGATCCCAAACTTTAGACATTCTCTGCCGTTTATGGACATCTTTACTCTCCACCATCGCGCTAACTAAATAAAAAATGTATCACGCGCTATGGTGTGCTTCCTGAACATTGAACAACGGTCCGTGTGAATCTGATCCCTGCGCGTATAGTGCGCGTCATAGGAATTTAACAAGGCTTCGAGGCAGAATATTTGCCTCGAGGAATTTTTGTAATCGAGTAACTCGATGAATCGTTTCAGTCCTAATATGATAGCAATAATACTTTCAAATATATGGTCCTCTTTGATGTTTATCTAATCAACGTCTACCACTCTTTAACATACTGTCAGATTAAGATCTCCTGAGGGCATCCTATGCAAACACTGGCTGGAAATTAATTTGGTGTATCTCTGTAGCATGTAACTACACAAATGTTGATGATTTATATACAGAAATCAAGGGGCTAATCTGAGCCCTGAGGAGTCAGTAAACCAGAGGCTGAAGGATAGGCTCCAAGCAATCCGAGTATGTGAGTAAGTGGTTGTGTACCAGTGTGTATTCCCTTTGCACAATTCCCATAGGGGCCGGCTCCCCATCAGCACTCGTGTCTATTATCAGCATCGTGCCTCAGAGTAACTTAATTTCACACTGTAAGCCACAAACACAGTGCAAACCACACGAGGGCTCTCAGACGATAGTTTGTCCGTGTGGCAGAGAGGGTGGGGAAATGTCTGGATAGCCCATCACTGTGCTTTTAGCCTGGTCGTGTAGCCAAAGAGTGTGAACACAAGAAAAAGACACACACAAAAAAAAAAAAAAATCACGTCACCATTTGCACACTCTTGTCGTTCCAAACCTGTGTGCCTTTCTTTCTTCTGCAGAACACACAAGATTTTCTGTAGAATGTTTTTGTCCATACAATGAAAGTCAGGAGTGCTGTTTTGGAAACCATTAACTTTCATTGTTTGGACAAAACAATTCTCATTTCTCAACAAAGAAAGTTCACAAATGTTTGGAACGACATGCGTGTTAATAAAATATTTTTTTCATGAAGCATCCCTTTAAAATATTCTACCAGTGGCTAAACTATATTGTAATTATTGATATCAAGAGAGCTGTAATGTCTTTTCACATCCAATAAAAAGGGGAATCCGGGTATGCATATGAAACGATCAATACATATTTGGAGGAAGTAGTATTTAAGGTGGGTAAACATAGTATTAACTGCTGGACCGGTGTTTTGCAGCAGACGCGCTCTTGGCTTGGCCTCACCCGAGCATATGCGATCAATACTCAATCAATGGCAGATAAACACATACGTCACTTTCTAAATCTATCCTAGATACAGAAGATATTAACATTGCACTTCCCCACCTTTCCTGATCTGCTTTGATTCACAATACAATGAATCTAGTGCGAATACAGCCGTTTACAAAAGCCCATTCACTGTTTTAATAGATTCAGATAGTGCGCCTGTATGGCTTTTTCCTCCCCTCAATCAAAATCCAATCAGCATAATAGCTGATATAGAAAGACTGTTAGCATGGTGCAGAGCAAGATTTTTTTTCATATATATATATATATATTTATTTTGTAGCTAAAATAAGACATAAAAGTAGTCAGTATATCAAAAGCCTCATGGCAGCTCAGCCTGAGCCTCATTCACAGTGAAAGCAGGGAGGTCTCAGGGAAGCACTGGTCCTGACAGACACCCACAGAGAGGGGGGCTCAGCTCTGCGTCACACAAACCCCCCCCCCCCCCCCCACTGCTAAATACAGGGCCAGGAGGAGAGATCTCAGCTCAGCCTTTTTGTTCAGGACCTCACTTACTCTCACGGCAACGTTATTCCAAACTCATCTTCGAGAACATAAGGTTAAAGATGATGAGGCCGCGGCAGCGATGCCATTAGGTCAATGCGTCAAACCATTTTCGGACTAAATTATTTAGTTATCTGGCGGTGGCTTTTTTTCAAACACTGGCAACCGGAGGCAGATGGTCTCTCGAACAAGCCGGGCATTCAAAAACACACGTAACGGCTCTGCCAAAGGCACCTCCACCCCAGATACCACAGGACGGTATTACCACTAATTAGGAGCGGCTTTTGTTTCTGGATGAGCCACCTCTCTAAACCCACAGCCTGACAGTCTTTAAGAGGCTCTAGTCTGAATAACACCCTCTTTGTTACTCCACCTCTCCATTTAAGGCAACTCAGCTCAAATATAAATATAAATTCTCCAGTCCCATTTCCACTGCAAGCAAGCCACACAAAACACTGTTGTTTAAAGTGGATGAAAAAAAAAAGTCTGCTGAGAGCTCCTACGGTGTCAAGTCTTTGTCATGTCCTTGTCATCTTTGAGAAGACAGAATGCTCAAATGTTTGGAGGAATATCAAATCACAGCTCTATATTCTACTGATGCAGTATAAAGTCCAAACGTGCAGCACTGTAAAAATGATTTGAGATTGTTTCCTTGCCTTGGAGCAGCAGGCAGGAGGGGAAGTGACTGGAGGGTAATGAAAACGCTGCTGAAACAAGCAGGATCAGAGCTTCCCTCTCCTCTCTGGACAGCTCATAAAACATGCATTGACTAGAACTATTACCATTCCACCGTTTTAGTGTGGCACGCAGCTCCCAGGAAGAGTGCACACTTATCAACCTATAGACACACCAGACCCGCTGCTTTTTATTTCAAACATATAGTGACATAAAACAGCAGCTGTTTAGTGAGAAAAAAAAAAAAAGTGTTTACCAGAGGGAGGCACCTAAACAATAGGCTGCCGCTGCTCTCTGGGTTCAGGCTCTGCTTTTAAAGCAGTGTACAGTGGCAGGCGGGAGATTAACTCGTAACTCATTCATGTGTGAAATGGAGACTTTATCCCTAACTGATAGTGTTACGAGGCTTCCTGAAAAAACAAGCCTGATGATTTTTCATCATTTCGGAAAAACAGCCGTAATATATTAGATTACTGCTCAGAGCCTTTTGGTACGTTCGCACAATGCAGACTCTTAAAACACCCCGGTGTTCTACAACAAAGCACGGTGGGAGGCGGGCGAGGAGAGCGGGGGTCGGCCGTTCATGCAACGTGGCTTTTCTAGTTGAGCAAGCTCATTTGAAGTCAAACCGTTTCACAGAGGCACCAGGTTATAGTGTGTTTATTGTAACAGAGCTGATGGATAGCTTAAAGCAGGGATTCCCAAATCTTTTCGGAAGATGAACCTCTTTGACCTAAAATATTTACTCCCCTGAGGAAATGCTCCCCTGTGCATTTGGCTGTGTGCGAGGTGATTAAACGTACTTGCACCTCAGAATTATTTTATGACGCAAAATTAATGTAAACACAGCGAACACCCTTGTAATTTACTTCAACCTTGTTGAACTTTATGAAAGATTATTTTATGGAAGATTCAAATAGTGCGTGTAAGGAATTGAAAGCAAGCATAGTATGACTGATTCTAAAGCACGTAGCGTCATCTGCTGTTAAAAACGAAGCTCAGAATCGATTGGAGAAAGAATCGCGTTGCATACTGAAAATCATTCCAGAATCGCGATGCATCGTTTTATTTAAATATATAAATAAAAACAAGGAACATGGGAGATATTCTAAAATGTTTAAAAGAAAAAGTCAGTTTGTGTAAGCTATCCCTTTAGCTTAAGAGAATAACAGCCACAAAATTACCTTTATTAGAGCTGGAAGTAAAAAAAAAAGAGTGTTACATTTTCCAAATTAGAGAACAGGAATTCCTGCCACTTCTTTACACAGAGCCTCCATTTCCCGAGAGAGCAGAATCAGACAGTATAAAGGCACTGGAAATGGTGTATTTTTAAAGGTTTTAACAGCGGGCAATGATCACAGCATTATTCGGTGACACATTCACAAGCTCCGCACTCTTTAGCGAGCATTACACAGCACGGCAAGGAATGAACCTCGGTGGGGAAGGTTTGTGCAGGTCCAAGTTAAAATAGCTTGCAAATGCACGAATAAGCTTATAAACAGAGCAAGCATGTTCAGCACAGAGCCACATTCATCCAAGTGTATACACATCTGTCAATCTAAATGAGTAGTCCATTGACTGCTGAGCAACTGTATTTTCCTCTAAACTGCATACTGGGCAGAGCTAATAAAAAGCTTGGCTGAAATGAAATGTGGCCTGACCTTTTCCGATCTTTCTTTCAGTCGCTTCTTTACGCAGATGTCCAGTTCCCCTCATGTTATCACGCTGTTAAATATGCTCCCTTCTACCTTGTGTCTCCTTAGCCGTGCTAACGGTATGACGGAGAAGACCGACAACAGGACACGGGAACTAAATTAAAGAGTTCTCTTTCAATATCAAGTAAAAAAAAATTTTTAATTATCAGTACAGCCCTTTTTGTTTGCATTTTGTCTGGTTATCTTCTGGAAAAAAAAACAACAACAAAAAAAAACACAATTTGATGAAGATTTACTCTTTGTTACCAAGAGGAACATCTTAATGCTGTTCAGCAAAGATAACACATCGCTCTGTGGAGCCATCACATGTTGTACATCTCTAACCCTCTGCAGCAACAGCAGATCAAAAATTCAATAATGAATGTGGAATTGCTGCAATTAATGTCTATGAGAATCCAAGCAGTCTGAAAAAAATACATCAGTAACCCGATTAATTTTATATAGGAATAATCTGTGATCAGCATTACCAAGTGAGCCCAAATACAAATTAGATTTGAAGCTAAGAGCCCCATTGATCAGCAGTCATCTAAACCGACCATGAAAAGAGGCCGGTAATCCAATCCAGCCGTTCGGAAGTGGCTAAGAGAGTTGCATCTCTACAATGGAAACATTCTGTCCACAATGTAATCCATTGTGTTCATTCTGCAAGCATTTTGGAACCTGTTCGATTACACTAAAACGGCCCAAATCATTGCGAGCATAAACAACGTGGGGAGGATCGTTTTTCAACTTGGCAACGGCTGCGCCATTCCACTTCCAATGACATTTGACTGACTGACCCATAGAAATAGTGACGCACAACTGTCAAAACACTGCCGCTCTCCAGAACATTCCACACAGTCTCCGTACAATTCCATGACTCAGGCAATAACTAGATTTATTTCATACAAGTGAATATTTAATGGTATCCAGAGTTACTTTAGTAGATCCCTAGTGGCCTGTGCTTCGGTTGCAAGACAAAAAAACTACATAAACTAAGCTCTGTAAAAGCAGATGCCAACAACTATAATCATTAACTATTCTAGCCACTGGGAGTGTGAAAAGCACAAGATTATACATTCACTACTGTGAAACACTCAAGACTGTGAGCTTTTTCAATTGATAAATTGTTCAAGGAATCAGACAAATATTATGATAATCTTGCAACACTTCGCAGCCATTTTACAAGCCAGAGCCAAGGTACAACACCAACTTCCCTTTGAATATACAAGGCGATTCTCAAAGAAACACGTGAATGAATCAACAGCACATACACTAATAACCTTGGGCTATCTAACAGTTCCATTGCTTTATGGAACTGTATAACGTAAAAATAGCAGATCCATTTCTACCCAGTCTGTTAGGGCTCTATTTCAGCTTCCTTGTCATTAAATATTTATCCTTGCAGAGTGGCGGATTGTACTGAGGTGATAAGCACTTAGGAATCCAAATTTTTCAACCCCTCCCCCACCCCCAGCCATATCTGTAACCCTTTATTTTCCCTCTATATGCAAGAGACATTTATTCAAACGAATTATCTACAAGTGCTACTTTAATCGACACAGGACGGGACTGAAACAGTGCCCACATTCCAAAAGGAAAGGCGCTCTGCTGGTTTTATCAGGACAGAAATCTTTTTTAAATACCAAAGGAATGAAATAACTTGTTTTGAGGAAGACCCCTTACTTCGTAGAGAAAGTTAAAGAGGCCGGGACAGGGGTATTTCAGCATATCATTTGGCATCTCAGAGCTCTTTGTATTCCTGACACAACAAATTAAGCTAAAACAAAATAGGATGCTTAGCTTTGCCAAATATGGAAGCGGTGTTCATAGCAAATCAAACATAAATTTCAGCAGCACCGCTGCTTGTTGCTGCTGCTTGTGTGAGTATTTGGCTCGGGTTGAACTTGGCATCTTACATATAATGATGAAAAGATTTCATGCCTCGGCCTTGCGGGTGGTTGCTGTTGGGTGTGAATGCATCTCTAGTGCACCGTGCATGCTTCAAAAGCTTCTAGGGCCGACCTACAGTACTTCACAGGTATTCTTGGACGGACAACAAAAACATATTTTTTAAGGCTCAATAGGGAATGGCCTGCCAGAGGAATGGCAGTTCAAATCGGACAGGCTGAATTCCAAATGGAGCCTCTACATTTGGGCTGGGAGCTCTCCACAAGACAAGAAAAAAGATCTAATAAACGTTTAGTGAATACTCTAGCTCATACACAGGCAACTTCCATCCCACAGAAGACAGAAAAATACATTGTGCAAATACATAAACCAAAAAAGCTCTCTCTCTCTCTATACATATACATATACACACACACACACACACACACACACACACATCTATCCATCTATACACACACACACAAAGTGTACGTGCTGTTAATTCATTCCTGTGTTTGTCTTTCTGAAAATCATCATCATGAAGGATCATGTGATACTGGAGACTGGAGTAATAATGCTGAAAATACAGCTTTGATCACAGGAATACATTACATTTTAAAATATATTAAAATAGAAACAGTTCTTTTCATGTGTAATAATATTCCACAAAATTACTGTTTTTACTGTATTTGATTAAATAAATGGAGCCTTGGTTAGCAGAGACTTTTTTCTAAATCTTTTTTTTGTGCGTTACCAAACATTTGACAGGTACTAAATCTATATATCTATATATCTATATATCTATATATATATATATATATATATATATATATATATATATATATATATATATATATATATATATATATATATATATATATATATATATATATATATAAAAAAAATACTGTATATAATGATAATAATGATAATAATAATAATAATAATAAAGTATATCTAATATATAAAATGATTTTGAAATATAAAAGATGCATATACACACACAGGATTTCTAAAACTTTACAACAACAAAAAAACATTACATGAATCATTCACAACTCCACCCTATTTCTCAGCATATCATCATTTACATCTTTGTATGCTTTACAATTGCTGCACAGTGCACTGTGCTCTAAAACCACTATTAGGTAAACACTGCATTTCTTTCATATTGTCTGTGTTAATACGGAAGAATGGCTGTAGCTTACTGTACAGCAGCCCGACCAGTGTAATCTAGTTTTAAAATGAATGGAGAGATCATGGTGTATTTAACTGATGTGTCACATAGATGACTAACTGGCCCAACGGTGAACTACACCGTGACCCTGTGGCAGCCATGATTCTGCATGACCCTGTGGGCTCTGACGTGCAGAGACACATACACTTTTTCCACTACAGTGAATAATACAATAGAATGTAAATGGCAAATTAATAATACACTATCATAATGATTCACACAAACATAACCAATTGAGATCTGATAAGGAAAAGACAGTTTCAAACGTTTCTAAATGGATGCAATCACTGTCCTATCCCTGATAGAAAGTAGCGCTATCAAGTGGGAATGCAAATATTCAATAGCTCTGCTTAATGGCGAATGGAGTGGGATTGTGGTGTGTTGCCACAATAGAGTATAATTTCCCTCCCGCTCTGATGGAGCCACTTCATTCTGACGAAGAACAGGAGCATTGAGCTGATTCTATGACCACAGTTTGTGCCCCCCCCCCCCCCCCCCCCCCCCGCACTCCTTTTTGTCCGCCAAATGACACACAGCACAACAAGCTTGTCATTTTCAAACGTTACCATTCAGGTCTCATCGATTTATTGTAATCAAAGATGATGTGAAAGGCTACGACAAATACGCGGCTCGCTCCGCCAAGGGTAAACAAACAGCAAAGGTCTCCGTGTATGGCGAGGTTTTAACCTCGATCTGAAATCCCCCATTCATTAATGCGGCGTTAACAGCCAGTTATGGCCAGTGAAACCGCAGTAGCAAAATCAATTACCTCAGCAAGTATTGATATGTCTCGCGGCCTGTTTACAATTTAATCTCTAACTTGTCAGAGCCATTATTTTCCTAATCACAACTCCCGCTCTTCTACGCCTTTGTCTCTGGCTCATGTATAAGGGAACAAAAAGGTCATAAGCTTGAGCGCTCCCCAGGGCACAGCCTGCCACTGCTGTAATTATTCCTGAGCAAGAGATGACAAATGAAGTGGATCAAATCAAAGGTGTCAGTAGCTCTTATGACACCGGCCCAGTCGCACAGGTTAAAACGGAGGTCAAGCTAAAAGGAAAAACTAGTTAATGCTGCCCTGCAATAATTTTGTGCAAAGCCTCTTAAAGAGACAAACTCTTCATAATCCCTCACTAGGAAATCTATTCTGTTTATGGGGCATTCAACTGCAGGAGACAGACAAACAGACAAAAGAAACAACTCCCAATGACGTGTCCATTACTCAAATTGCATCCAATCACAATGGCGGCAGAAAATATCCTCAGGAGCCGATACTAAACTAGCTAAAACGATCAACGAGGATATCATCAGCAAACTCGCCGTTTGTATCTTGGCCAGTAATCATTGAGGAACGGAGGCTGATGCATTATTTACTGGCTGATGTATAATTCAGAGCAAACAGCAGATTTAATGCATAAATAAAGCTGTGATACACCTGCTTTAAATGTTTACTCACCAAAATAAGATCTGAAAGTACAAGCATGTCACACGGTGCCTTTGAACGTGTCACTCGTTTCTTTTTTTCCATCTTGGGTGACTAAAAGTGAAAATGGTTTGCAGGTGGCGAGACCCGCGACCTGCTTTGTTCACCTCCTAGAAACATAAACGGAGATCAAAACGAGACACTCAGATGTCTAAGCACAAGATCTCAATTACTTAATATAAAACACAGGTCTGCATTCTTGAGCTAGCGCGTTTGTCTTTCAGCGAACGCAAACACTGTAATGAGAAGTGAAGGGCGTCCATGTTCAAGTGTCCATGTTCAAGTAACTCATTTCTGTTCCCAAGCAATTCCATTGATGTTTCTTTCATATGATAATATTGTGGCAGAAAATAGAGGCTGTTTTGAAAATAATTCAATTTGTTTATTGCTCTTTGCAGCTGTTTTCAAAATGTAATGGATCATGGCAGATTTCAGAGGAAAGGTTAGCGAACAATACATTATAAATAGAAAACAAGCACAAGAAATTCTTGTAAAAAGGTTAATTAGGCTGCTTCAGGGAACCGATCTTTTGACGTCAAACAAGTCAGTCACAATTCCCCACAGGCCACGCTATTGACCCCTGTGCTGAGGGTGGCCTACTTAAGAGACAGTGATAAAGACAATATTCCAACAGCATCTAAAACACCTTGTGGATTAATCAAGTCAAAACATGATCACTATGATATTCATTTTAAATGTTTCCAATTAGGCACTGTTTGTACTTTATTGGAGTATATGCATGCAAACAGATGCCCATAGAAACAGAAACACACGTTAAGCAACCCACTCCATGCACTACTATATATCATTCAAATGTTTGGGCTCGGTAAGATTTTTTTAGATTCTCTTATACTCACACAAAGGCTGCATTTATTTGATAAAACAATTACAGTCTAAACAGTAATATAGTGAAATAGCATTACAATTCAACTACTTGAATATATTTTTTCAAATATAATTTATTCCTGTGATGTTAAAGCTGAATATTCAGCAGCAATTACTACAGTCTTCAGCCAATTGTGTTTAGGTAACATTTCTTATTATCAACCTTAGTTGAAAACAGCACTGCCTTATATTTCTGTGGAAACACTGATACTTTTTTTTCTAGGATTCTTTGATAAATAGACGTTCAAAAGAACAACATTTCTTTGAAGTGGTAATGTTTTGTAAAATTATAATCATCTTCAGTCACTTTTCACAATTGAATGTGTCCATTTTGAATAAAAGTATTGATTTCTTTCAACAACAACAACAACAAAAACCCACACACACCTCAGCCATCCTGTTAGCAATGTTCAACACAATGTTTGAACTGTGGAACATTCCAAAAGGTTTTGAGGTGTTCAGAGACAAACATAGAAAAAAAGGCTCAGTGTTACGGAGGGGTTTTGTTGGACTGTGTAGCAAACGAAATAAGACCACATGATTTTCATCATATGTTCTTTCATTACAACTTCATTCTTAACCTTTTCCCTCAAGCACTCATATTTCTCTAAATGAGGTAATTATTTTCACAGCCACAAATGTTTCTGGACACATGGCCTGCATTCAACTACTTGATAATGAAACTATTTATACACTAACGGGATGAGTCAAAGAGTGAAAGTCTAGAGTGCTGTTTTCTTCTGCCAGCAGTAAGATTGCACTAAAGGTTTATTTGATCTCGCAGAGATATAGTTTGATCCATCAAAGCTATCATTATTCAACAACAATAGGCCTGGTTTTAAGAGAACAATATGCGTATTGTGCCACACAAAGACCACTCATCACCTGGAGAGAAGAAAAAAAAAATAACCAAAAGAAATCCCCTGCCCTGGAATAGCTGATGTAGCTGAAAAGTAATCAGCAATCTGCCTCAAAATTGCTGATTAGTCCATTACTAAATGAAATACTTTAAAAAGAACGAATCTTTAAAAAATCAGACATTGTACAAATGTGCAGATGACATTTCTTGGCTTATTATGGTCACCAGCATTCCTGTGTATCTCTTCAGCTAAAAATAGTGTCTTTTGGTGCCTATAGTTTTTCAGGTAGATGTGGTCCAACCTTACTAACAGTGATCTTGAGTGCTTGTCCACAGACCACAATTAATCACAGTATTGTGACAGTTTGAAAGTCAGAAATTAAATTCTATGATACTTTTGTATTTTTGAGCTTGGCATTTAAAAAAAAGAAATTGCATCAATTTCCATTGTATGAACAAACTGCCTAAGGACTTTCTGCTTCCTATTGTGTTTCACGTAAGAAAGATAACAATACTGAGTAGGAATGGCATTATGAGGAGTAAAATAATGAAAGAATTTCCATAACACACCATACTTATGAATTGTTGCAGGAGAGTCACAGATTGTGCTCCATTCCAGCAGTCTAATACATTTATATCCTTTCCAAGCGAGAAATGCTTCAACTCAACGCACACTTTGAGATGAAAGCACTTGAGTAAGGACTGCATTCTAATAATATGTTTATCACCACAGAGAGTGTTCTTCTACAAGGACAAGGACAGAGTGAATACTAGTAAGGGTGTGCGGGCGTAAAAAGCATAAAAGACTCCATCTGACATCCCTAACAGAGCAGGAAAACAGTGGGGCCTGTGGGACCCCCAACCTCACTTTATGACCATGTGCTGAATTAACAGGTCCAGATGTCCCCTCTCACTTAACATGTGCGAGACATCTCGAGCAAAGGGCTCAGCTGCTTTAGGGCTTATTAAAAAAATATCAATTTCAATTATACCATTAACTTCTCGCGCTCCTCAGGTTTACATTTATTTGACATCAACAAGGCCGATTCTCGCCCAAGATGTATGTTTAATGCACAAATCTGACCGATCCGAAGTTTCTCAGGTTAAATTCATCATCTACAAATCAACCACCTTCTGGCATGGGTCGAATAAACGGAGGAATGAACAACAAACAAGACAAAGAGAGTGTCGCTGAAACACCATACCGTGTACCCGTGAAGCCTGAGGAATGAGTCAAACAAAGACGAGCCTATTACCAGACAGATATCAATCTGCTCTTAGTACTTGCTGCTGCAGAAGCATTCAGACGACTCAGCTGCTTGGGCTGTTTATAGTTTGACAGTGTCAGGTCTCTTTGTCACTAGGGCTATGAGCAGGCGCCTGTGGTTACTGTATCTATTATCAAGGGGAAAGTGCCAACACATTCTTGTAAACAAAGGAGAGTCTACCTACAAGTTCACAGAGACAAAGCCCAACCTGAAAACGCTCGAGGCAACCATTCAAAACAATCGGAGCTGTACTCAAATCTCTTTCCGAAACAAATTTAGACGAATAAGCTTCCAGTCAATCATGCATTTTGCTAAAGGTTTTCCCACGATGCAATGCAAAACGTGACGTTAATTACCTCTTCCCTTTCTCCAATTCATTAAGCATAACATCGCACAGCTCAGCCCGCGTTACGGATGCGGCTGAGGCCGCACTCGGCAGACGGAGGAGAAATGTGCGACGTAACACCAGCCAATTCCATCATGCAAGCAGATTAAATAACATGCCTACCCAAGCCCCGTCAAACATTCAGCAGCCACCGCACGCCAACTGATCTGCTACAACACACTCTATGAAGAAACCCCTCCGTCAGCCCAGCCACAACGCCTTTGATCAGAGCTGCCCGGTTGATGCTTTTAAGGTGCAGGATAACAACGCATCTCTGCGATGCGAGTCATTTAATTAAACGCAACAGGACGAACACTATCTTTTTTTGCAGGGAAAACACACAGGCTAAATGTCATTGTGCGCTTAGGCATTAAACATTTAGTAGCCATTCTCGGCTGCTCAAGCAAAGAGGCAAGCAGTTGTTAAGGGAGAAGGATGACACAGTTAATCATACACCCACACACTGCAAATGAAGGCCCAGCACTAAGATGTATTATAACGGACATGAAAATATACAGCATTCACCAGTCATTTAAAAAGAGCAAGAGAGCTCAGTCACTGAGCACATTTACATACACACCGATACGCTGATGCCTCAACAAAAGAGATCAGCTTAATTAACATGTTGTCCAAGCTTACATATAAACCAATAACCCAGCAAAGACAAAAACAGGTTATTACCCAGTAGTGACGTCAAAACCTAATCTTTTGTGTATACTTCACTCCAAGTGTTCCATTTGTTATGCAAGATGTGATAAATAAATAAGCAGTACAAGCAGAAAGAGTCAGAGTTTTCAATACATTTCTTCCTCCCATATCGTAAAACGCTGTTTGGATGTGCTTACAACCACAGTAAGGACGTTTTGTTACATCTCATATGCACTTGAATAATGTGTAAAGCTGGACGAAACTGAGGTAGAGGCCAAAAATCTAGCAGTGTCGATCAGTTTACGCCATTTGAGACCTCACACTGATAAAGGAAAACGGGTTAACACGTTTACATGACTATATGCATTATCAGCTTACTATGGGTTAAGAATAGGGATGCTCATTTAGTTTTTTTCCCTAACCGACAACCAAATCACTCTAATTGATCATGAACTGTTAACCAACAAGCTTGTTAAATTAGAATGGATAAGTGTCTATGACCCATTCAAAATAATAACATTTGTTTTTCCAGGGGTTTAGCTTTGCATGAAAAATAGCAGCATAAACAACAGAACATTTTCGGATTCACAGGGATGTTAACGATTATCGAGCATCGATTCAGCAGGGTCATGCGCATGAAACACCTAAAGCAGACAAGTGGAAAAATTAAGCGAGCTCATTGTTTTTAGGACCATTTTACAGCTGGAATTACACTTTCATCATGACTATAAGTGTGTGTGCATTCGCAGCCTTTTGTTTTGTTCAAACCCAAGTTGTAATGTGTTTATTTTGTGTAGGCCTATATATATATATATATATATATATATATATCGTGCAGCTCAAACAGCAATGCAATAATGACTATGATTGGGACTGTCATATTACATAACATTATAAAGAGAACAATATTGTAATAAAACATTGTGAATTATTTGGGTTTGGTCGGCCGTTTCATCGCGTTGCTCCAGGAAGAGCGCATGCACAACATGAGTCACACATTCTGAATAGGGTGCAACTTAATTCAAGTTCACTTGTGCATTCACGTCATTTTGTGCTGACATAATTTGTAATATTATGTTAATACATCTGATTAATCTCATATAGGAAGAAGTTTGTTGAGCTAAATAAGCAAAGTGCTTCAGTTTCCCGGTGTTCATCCAGTGCCTCAGTGCACGCAGCTCAAACAGCAACGCACGACTACTAATAACTTTGATTGGGACTGTCATATTACATAAGATTAATGAGAACACTATTTTAATAAATCGTTGAGAATAGTGTTGTCACGATACTGGAATTTGTAACTTCGATACGATACCTAAAAAAAGTATCGATATTCGATACCATTTTCGATACCACAGGGAAAAAAATGCTTATATAGTGTCAAATAGATATTTTTAATATAATTTAGTCTTTTGTCCGTCTATTGAAAGTCTAGGCAATTAAACATTTCTTCAGAAGAGATCACTTTAGATGATAAAGCTTTTTCTTCATATATAAACGTTGATCAATTACCATTACAATTATCTCATAAATATTTGCTAACTAATTTTGTTGCAATAGCTTACATACAGCACAAGGAAGCTTGATTTCAAATTGAACAAAAAAAGACGGGTAAACAGTAATAAAATAAGAACAAAAACAAACTACAAACAATCGCACAAATAAATTAGACTGTAGGTCTAACAGTATTCGGGTAAGAAACTGAATTTAAAAACAAAAAGTAATCAAATTTAAAATAACATTGGATAATCTTTATTGCAAAAAAATGTAATACAGATTAATCCATTAGAGTTACACAAGTTAATCAGTCAAGAGCAGTAAATGATCGTTTGTCTTTTTGTAGACATGGATCCCAAACACTGTTCCTGCTACACATTCTTCCTGAACTGTTTACGACTGTGTTTATGTTAATACTCACCAAGATGGCCATTGAGACATTTTTTGAGTGTATTTGACCATTAATAAGCTGGAAAAAGGGGCTAATTTTTGCACTTGTATGTCAGAGGCAGCTTTATTACGGTATTTGTGTGCGCGCTTCAGATGCGAGTGCAGAATCTGTGGGAATGAGTAGATGTGCAATCCCGCGCAAAATTCAGACCGGTCACACCAACACTAAGACGCTACCCGTGTTCAGAGGGTTAACCGGACTGAATGAGGAGGCGGGTGCGTGTCAACTCGCTGTCGGTCGGAGAGCGCAGCTGATATCGATACTGTTGAAAAGGAGTATCGTATCGTTTCAGATATTTCAGTATCGATACATATCAAAATATCGATATTTTTGACAACACTTGTTGTGAATTAATTGAGTCTAGTTGGCGTTTTCAGCACATTGTTCCAGGAAAAGCGCGTCCACACATTCTGACCAGCACACATCTGAGGTGGTGCTGGTGACACATTGTATTATAGATTATATTTGATTATTAAATAAGTAATTTAATTAAATGACCAAATCACAGACTCGTTTTACAATCTTATTGGCCCTTTATTCAGACTAAAAACCCTTCTCATTAATTTGATGAGGAACATGCCGTTTTGAGCAGCACTTGCACACCCTGTCATGATGTTGGCTATAAGACTGCTGTAGATGCATGCAGTATTAAAGCTTATGATTAATCAATTAATTAATCGTTAATTTAAACAACGATCGATCATGAGAATGTGTGTAAATTGACATCCCTAATCGTCACATCACGCACCTGCAGCGAGGAAAATTTAATAAAATCATGTAAAAGGAATACACAAGAGAAACATGAGACAAGTACTATATGCAGAGTTTGGTTTCAAAAACTAGATCACAGAAAGGAAACCGAGACTGCAGAAAGCAGCATCCTGTTTGTTTTCTTTATTTTACAAAAGTTAGTTTACATAATGAATAATAGTTTAGCATCCAAATACATTGCGAATATAGAAACATTTAGATTCATGTCAAATGAGAGAGGTAGGATACGTGAGCCCAACACCGGTTTCTTTTTCAGTTTCGCTTTCAATTAATCAATTGGCTTGCCGTATACACAAGTACTCTCATTTTACGTTCTGTTCTGAAAATCTTTAAATTTATTGTGGTGTGAGGGCAACTAAAATAGCCTAGAGCTATGTCTAAAGTGTTTATAATGTTACATTATGCTTTATTTACCGGTATTTACATTAATGTAATGATACAATGTGATTCTGTTTTTTCTCTCTCAAAAACTCAATATTTTTGTAGCTTATTAACCTAACCATGCAGCAAACTTTTTCAAAGTTTCTTGAAAAATGTACCCACACTAAAAATTACTTAAAATGACTTAACCGTTATTTTTAACCGGTCAAAATTCTTACTGTTGGTTAACAGTTAAGCAGTAAATTATGAGCGTCCCTAGTTACGAACCTGCGTGTAAACACACTGATTCAATAGAGATGACAAGGAGGAATCACATAAGGCTACCTAATTAGCAGTATTCGAAAATCAACACTATTTAAAGAGGGCGTAGGAGCACTACAAACACTTACAGGCTGCCTTCAAATATTAAACTTGCCATCCGTGTATTTTAAAATAATCTAGCTCTAACAGGTTTCCCTGAGTGTAACAAAAGACAATGAAAACATTCTGTTCCTTGATGTAGTCTTTAGTTCCTCTGCAGGGGACGCTTCACTAAATGTTTGATTTCTTTCACCTCAGGCTACCCTCAAAGCCATGGCATGTGTAACGGGGGTTTATAAAAGCTTTTCTTCCCTCTCTCGCTCTCCATTTTCTATGAACCAAAGGATTAGGACAGATACTCTGTACATAGTTGTTATGATTACAGATTACTGATGTCTATATGTCTCCAGACTGGTCAGTTCCATCTTTTAGCAACGTTTAATCCTAATCTTTGTGTTTTCAGTGACCATTTGTGGATTTCTAATTTTGGGTAACCAACAAAACTACTAGTACATTGTGATTGACCATCTCAAAGCTTTAGATACACCAACTGCAATTTTGTTGCACAACTGGGGAGGAAAAACATCCCAGTGCGGGGGGATGATCACTTTTGGCCACAAAAGAGTAGGCCCTTCTTAGCCCAAATAGCATCTCTTACATATGCAAAGTGAGAAAAAACATGGCATGGCTCCTTTAAAGCTAGTTAACACTAGGAAATTCAAGTATGACCAATACTCCAAAGAGGATATACAAGATGCTTCCTCCACATGCACAGCATGGAGAACAAGATCAGACAAGGCAAGCTGTGAAAGAAAGTCTTTTGTGAAACAAGACTTTTCAAGCTACACTCTTAAAAATGAAGATCCTTGGCATCTGTTTCCATAAAGAACACTATATATCCATAGAACCTTTCCATTGTTCAAAACATTCTTCATAGTGGGAAAGGGATTAATAGATTATTAAAATGTTTTAAAATGGTTCTTTTAAGAACTGATCGCTGTCTATGGCATTGCTGTGAAAACCTCTATTTTCTAAGAGTGCACCCTCTTTTCACCACGAGTTTGGGAGGACCATAACCGGCCATATTTGTTCCCATGACGGGCCACGGTTCACAAGTTTCAATTTAACAAAGGGAAGTTAGGCAGACTTGGCTGTCCCATAGCTGACTCCAACTGGTCAGGCAGGTCTACCAAAAGCTCTCCTCCCCTGCTCCCAGGGTTTTCAGTAAACAAAAGGTCCCTTCCAACATGTGAAGGAAAGCCCAGGGTTGGGGGTCATAGAAAATGCACTGTTGTGATGGTGTTTGATAATGCTAAACGCTGAGATAAACAGCATGCTTAATGTATTGAATATCCCCATTCCTCAGCACCTCCAACTTTAAATGCCCCATTTATGCTGCTACCAGAGCATTAATAATTCACTTAATGCTTGGAGTTCCTCACTTACTAAAATGGAAACAAACAGAAGAACTACACAGATGCAAGTTAGAAGGCTGAAACTTGATAGACTACTTACTAGAAAGTCATAAAACATCCTAAAAAGATTACACACTGCTTGTCTCTTTCAACAGCGAGAGCAAAAGTGAAACATGCAATAAAAAAACAGGCTGCTGCTTTCAACTTCTGAGCCTGTAGCAATTGCCAACATTCCATCTCTACCCCCCCGCCCTCTCCCCATTTACCTTCCCACCCACTCAAGACCTCTAAACTCCCTCTTGTCTTCTTTCTTTTTGTACATAGCCAATGTCGCCAAGGCACTACTCACCCGCCAGTATGATGATCTAAGTTCCTATCGGGCTCCTGCAAACAACTTCAAACACAATTCCACGTCTGTTCGTTGAAAATGACCCTGCCGAACTTCTCGGCCTGGGCCAAAATCCAAGAAGCCGAGGGCTGAGCACTATCGTGCAGATACTTTATCCTGAGAGAGTCGCTGTCCATACAGAGGAGAAACGGGGCAAATGCCTCAACAAAAGACGACCTCGCTTTACTAATTTATTCGCATTCGGACCGCCCGGGGACTCGTTTTCTGAACGTATGCGGTTCCCCCTCCTCCTTTTCGCTGTGTAATAACTCCGAAAGCTTGAGTTTGTGGAGGGTAGGAAATCAGTGAGTTCGGCGTTTACAGACTCCGCTTCCTTTTTCACACACGCGCGCACTCACACTCACGCGCTCCCTCGCTCTCTCTCTCTCCTCGCGCTTTCTTTCATATGCACACACAGCACGTTCGCTCTTTCTATCTCACTCTCTTTCTGTAGAACCCCCTCCTCCTCCTCTTCAGCTGTTCAACAGACGCATCCACATGGCTGACCTAGTCTTTCTTTATCCAGACACTAGTGAAGGAGAATTACCCCCCTCCCCTCCACCACACACATACACATACACACCACTTCTAAAAAGCGAGCAAAACAAAAACACGGACTGGAGTCTAATGATTAGCGGCGACAAATGATCGGACGGGAGTCGTGATTGATTGTAAACCGTGGGGATATGGTCGGTAAAGAAACTGCATCGGTAAGCAAGACGTTGAATCCAGATTCACACGGCTGCTGTAAGGAATATTAATGTCCATGCTGACGACTCCACCTTCTGTAGCACTAACAACAACAAATAGATAATCACAGAGAGCACACGCCAATCCTATCGTTCAAATAAGCCACAGATTCCAGATATTGATTTTTTTAGTGTCCAATAATGAACGCCCAGTTTTTATTGCCGTGCTTCGCTGCCAAATGATTGGGACTGAGAACAAAACAACCAGAGAAAATTAACCATACATTGTGCGTTGGTGCTCTCATTCTCATTTGCATATTCACATAATGAATTAATTACTCCGTTTCCCCCCCGCCCAACGTGGAAGCAGCATGTATTCACAATTGTGCATTTAAAAAGAAACGTGCATTCTTTGTTTCCATGCAAAATCCAAATAATTTAACAATTATTATAGCAGAGTTGTTATAAGGGTGCCAGAGACAAAAAAAAGGAGAAATCTTTATAATAAAAAAAACAATTTCATTCACGTTAATCTTTATATTCGTGTTGGTTTCAAACATTTGTGAAAAACATTTATTCCACTTTCTACAAAAATATGTCAAGTAGTCTGATCAAGTAATAAAATATATTCCTTGCAATTTAAATATATATATATTGAAATGAGGTTTCAAACATTTTTTAAAGAAAAAATATTTTCACAAATAAGTCATGAATAAAAGTTTTTTTTAAATTAAAATGTTATATTAAAAATGAGTAACCTTGAATAAAATAAATATGTATAATGAAATGTATAAATAAACAAATGACCTCACAGTCATGAGGGTCTAAAGCAGTTCACTATGTTTTCTTGTCACAGGACAGAAAAATAACTTCACTTTACCCACTTAACCTACTTTACATGTTTTCCCACTCTCTCTCTCTGTCCCTCTCTCTCTCTTTAAAAATCCAAGCAGTTACACCAGACATGTTTGACTTTAGGCCTCCAAAAACAAGTGAATAAATGGCTTTTGTTCAAACATGTTCATCATAGCAGCATTTCTTTGTCTGAATTACAATGTTTATTTAAACTTAGTAGGCAAAATAAATGAGTGTCACGTCATCGACCCAAATACTAATGTGCAGATTATCTCAAAATCGATAAACATAACACATAAAAAAATAACAAAAACAGTAAGAATATTTTTCTCTTCACCAACATTATATTTGCGGAGGCAGCAAAGATCAATAGGAAGTGAGTTTGGTGTACTGCGGGCCCTTTATTGTGCTGCAAACCATGTAGCCTGTCAGGTTTTCAAAAGGAGGAGGTGTCCCTAGTGATCCCAGTGCTGGCAAACGCTTTCCAGCTCCAGGGGAGCCAGAGACAGTGTGACTTCTGTTTCTCCTGACAATCCTTAGCTCTGCCATGCACCCACACGTACATACACACACACACACACACGCACACGCACACGCACACACACGCAGGCTACCTCCTCCCCTCTTGGAAAGCGTTTGAGCTTCACATTCAGGCGTATTTATTACATTTACTCAAGTGCATCCATATTTATCTCCCCGAGCCGCCCTGATAGCACTTACAATGTGCCCAACAGGAAACCTGAGTCACTTGCTTATGCGAGATCCTCACTGTGCACAGGGAAGATATTTAGAGAATGCAGTTTTCAAAGAGATACCAATCATTGCTATCAGCCAATGGGAGATTAGCTACTGGCTCATGATGAAAATACACAACAATGCATTTGACATGGTGGCACACAGTTAATTAGTGCTCAGAAACTAATCACGACGGAAGGTGCGTGTTCGCGAGCCATGTGGGGAATGCCTGAACAATGTATAGATCTTGTTCATTTGCGGAATATTAAATCACCGTTATGTTATGTGCAAACAAACATTTCATCTGGATGATTGACGTTCATGATCGGCATGGTATAGCAGATACGCATTCGACTGCTTTTTCACAAAATGCACTCGGTAACAATCAAAGCCACCCTGATGGCTCTAATAAATGTTCAACTAATGCATGCTGTAAACTGTTCGGCATTCTGACAGATTTATTGAGCAGCACGAAAAACACAAGCTGAAATGTAAGCCATTCGAAAAGACTGAAAAGGGAACCGAAATTGTGAATGCTTTGCATTTCATGCACTCAGATGGCTGTTCCGCAGGCATTCACAACAGCAGATGAGATCCCATTATCAGGCAGACGAGAACTCCACCTCCAGGATTTCACAGCTCCTCTGTTTATCACATGGCCCTGTCAAGTTGGGCACCATTAACCGATAATGAAAGGAGACAACCGGTGCTGTTACAAGCAAAGCATTCTGCATTCTACAGGCCTAAGCATGTATCTGGGAAGCTGACTATGTCTATTCAGTTCTTCTCTGTATTCAATACCCATCACAATGCCTCATCTACTGTACCCTGACCCCTTCACACCACTTGTATTATTGAAGGTTTTAGCTTGAGATGACAAGAATTAAAGGAATATTCCAGCTTCAAAATGAGATGAGCTGAATCCACAGCATTTGTGGCATGATGTTAACCCAAAAATGTATTTTGACTTTACAGTGAGGCACATACAACAGAAGTGAATCGTGAATAGTATCACTACAAGATGTAAACATGATTTCAGTGTGTGGGAAGAAAAAATAACTTTTCAGAGTAAAGTTGTAGATTTTTTTACTTTGTTGCCATTGTAACATAACACCTAAAACTCTAAAAATCAACCATTAAAGTATTAGGGGACCCACTTTATATTAGGTGGCCTTAACTACTATGTACTAACATTTTAATGAATCATTTGATACATTGCACTTATTGTGTACATACATGTTTTTACATTGTACTTACATTTTTTTTAATTATCTGCATGTAATTACATCTATAATTAATGTCTGTAGTTACATTTATAATTACACTGTTGACACTTCCCTTACACCTAACCCTACCCTTAAACTTACCCTTACCACCACACCTGTCCCTAACCCTACCCTTATCCCACATCAATATCAGCAAAGGTGTTTTGCAATACAATATGAACACAAAAAGTACATTGTACTTATTTTTTGTGGGGCCGTATTAGGAAAAAATTAAAGCTCAGAAAATTAAATTTTTCACAGAATTCTGTAAATTGAGCTTAACTTGTATTGAACCTGGAATATACCTTTATGAATTAATAGCTTGATAATATGCTAAAGCTAAACATTATATTTGACGATTTAAAAGGAGGGAAAGATTGTAACCAATAAAGATTCCTCCTTACTGATTTGATGAATTTGAACAAAAGAATTAGATGTACATGAATGATTTATTATGCCTGATTGTCTTTCAATGAAGGTATTTGAAGACTTAAAATGCCCTGCCATACTAATAAGTCAGCCAGTAGCTAGAAAAAAAAAGACGAGAAAGAAAAGATGACATGGTTGAGTGAGCCAAGCTTCTGAGCGCCTTGGCAAGCCTGGGAGGCCCTGGCCCCTTAAGCACTCATATCTAGTAACTTCATTTAATGCATTCACCAGGGATCAGCAGACAAGCGGAAGGGAGACAGAAAAAAGAAAAACATTAAAAAGCAAAATTGCCCTGATATAAGGTTCGGCAAGTCATCGAGCAGTAAAAACAGCATGAAGAAATTAAACAATCTTTCACACCATTTCAGAGATAGAGGGGATTTACTCCACTACTTATAAAAAAAAAAAAAAAAAAACCACACATTCTTCCCTGTGTCTTTGAGGAAATGATTCCGCCTGAAACAGTCCATTTCATAGTGATACAAAATAACAGTAGTCCAAAGTGTCTGAAAGTAGAGGATGATCTCAGCAGCCGTTGCCTTTTCCTTTTCTCGCCCACTTTGTTTCCACCAGAGGTCATATTCACACTCTGATGCCTGCCATCAGGAACAAACACTCGTGCTTCCCTTCAATAGACACCAGCCACTTCCACCCCCATTTACTTTTCCTTCAGACACACACACACACACACACCATCAGCTGACAGCCTCTCACCACTAGCAGACGAAAATACCTTGACTTCAATTTGCTGGCTGCCATTTTAGCATTCTGCCACTTTCAGGATGAGACTATTTTACAAGTTTTGAGACATGGGGGTTGAACATGTGGGGTGAAAACAAGCAGAAAAAAAAAAGAAAAAAAAATTCACATAGTGACTGTAACCAAACCCTCTTTGACTGTAAAAAAAAAAAAAAAAAAGTATTTTACATTACGTACTGCTTCATCCAATTAAACAATGACTCAAAGGAAATGTAATGCGTTGGAATGTTGGATTGAGGTTTGGATCAGTTTATAGTACATCACATAAACATTTTCTTGTCAATATCATCTCATCAAGGGATTCCAGAGTAATCTGTGCTTTTTGACAAGCACAAGATACTAAAACATCACAAGCCCCTGCTTTTAAACAGTAGTTAAAGAGATAACTGCCTTCCAACCCATTATTTAACACTATAAACACAGCACAAGAAGAAAGCAAAAGTCTTTTGATGTGAGGCAGGAACACTCAATTTCATAGTGGCAAGCCCTGCATAGTTATATTGTTTACTTTGCCATTCATCCATATTTGGCAGACTCGCGAAACCTCAAACCCTGCGACACTTCAGCAAGGTTATTTATCATATTGCCAAGCTACACAAACTCATAAAAATCCATCTTTCAAGGGACAGTTAGATTTAAAAACCATCACATTAGGAAAAAGCAACATACGCATCCACAATTCCAGATGTGTTGCTGTCACCCGGCAAACAAATTAGATCAGGGAATGTGAAGGGGAGGTCTATGTGTCTTTCTTTTCACGTAATTACACAGCGCAGAGCTCGCTGAGAGACGAGTGGCAAACCGCCCTGACAGGCTGACTAGTTTTCAGCTTCATGCTTAAACTCATACTCAGATCTAAATGAATGGTTACTTCTGAAAATAAACACAAGCGTTTGGCTGGATTCATACACGAGGGTTTGCCGATTTTTAAATAGCTGTGAAGCTCCCGTATGGACACCTTGAATTTTCTCTTTGTTTGCCAGTGGTAAATAGTCCATCAGGGCAGCAACCCCTCCCTTCGCTGCTCTCTCTAACCCTCTTGCTCAAGACAGAAGTATAAACACACGCACACACACACACACACACACACACAAGTCTCCCCAGGTGCTACTTCACTCACCCCCTGATTGTACATATATTAAGAGCACTCACTAGGGCTGTCTCAGGACAAGAGCTGGCATGCATTTGTCCAAGTTGACAAAAAAGGCTTATTAAAATATTTCAAATCTGGCATTAGAAGTAAAAGACTTGTATATATATATATATATATATATATATATATATATATATATATATATATATATATATATATATATATATATGAAGTACTGTATATATATATATATATATATATATAAATAAAGTACAATACTTAATTTCAATTGAACATCAAATAAAATGGTAAAATGTTACTGAAAGTTAAAAGACTTGATTTATCCATTAATATATCCATTAATGAATATAAATAAATAAAAATATAAAATGCATATAAAAATAATAAAATAAAAAAGGCAACAAAAAAATCTAATTACAAATAAAATATTTGTCCAAATAAATATAAATAACAAAAAGAAACAATATACAAATAAATAAAAACATATTGATATATTTTCATATAAATTAATTTATAAAAAAATAATTTAACTATTTAAAAAAATAATAATAATTTAACTATTAAAAAAAAAAAAAAAAAAATTCAGCCTTAGAGCCCTTTCTGGGATGCCAGTGTTTCTAAAGGGTAAAACAAACAAAAAATGAAGTGAATGGAGGATGTTGCTTTAAGCTCCTCTGTCCAGATCCATTATATCAAGCCCCTAGTGTCTGCCATGTGAGAAGGCAGGTTTACAAGTCTCTCACTCTGCCACCCAATGGACAGTATGAGAAATTGCACCACAGTTCCTGACTGTGTATTAGACACACACACACAAAAAACACCACCACAAAATACACACAATAAAAGACACAAAACTCTTAAAAAAGTAGTATAGTACATTCATGTTGTGCCGGAATGTGGACTTTTATAGCAGTGGGAAATTCTGAAACTGCTGTTGGTGATTCATTGTTTACTTCTCACTCCAGACACCAGTGCCAAGTTGCTAACATCAGCCATACCCAAAACAGAACAAGATGGTTTGGGTGACTAACAAACCACATATATAACTCTTACATATTGTGAGCTGCCACATAATGTACAACGGATGGAAATTTTCAATAGATTGCAAAGTAATTAGCAGTTTAAACTGTCTATAAGATTGTAAACATTTACTTGGAAATCAAAACATTTGAGGAAAGGGGAAAAAAAAACCAAAAAACATATTCCTCCGCTGTATTAACATCTTAAAGCCGAAGAGCTTAAAGCAAAGCATTAAGGCTATTGTCACACAGTAAATGCTCTCAGCAGTATCTTACACTGTTGTTTCAGCAGTCATCATGCCCTAGGCTGTGCTTACCAGCTGGAAAACCATTCAAATGCAGATGAGATCATACTCAATTGGAAAGGTGTGATTTTCGCACTTCTCTCGCCCCGTCCTAAGATCTCACTGTCAGGTTTGCACCCTCCACTCGCCCCCGTAACGCTTGTCACAGGAGAACGACAAGGAATGATAACAAAACGGGTTCATCTTAGATGTAGTGCCCCGAAACGCTCGCAGGAAGTATAGAGGGAGCATTGTTCTCCCTTTACATCAGGTACATTCTTCCAGATGGTAGAAAACAAACCCCACAATACCAGCTACACAAGCCTAGCTGAGTGAAACGGTGTCACAGTCACTCCGCTGGGGCACTGAATCATCCTGAACGCTGACATCTTTCCAGCGATGTTCTCAACGCTGAAGTCAGCATGCATTTAGGGCAGTTGTGTGTGTGGGCTCGTGAACGATTGTGAAAATCTCAAGCAAAGACATCATGACAGTTGTCTCCGTAGCCTGTCTTCGTGTCACAACAGATTTCTCACATATCATCATGCTATCAGTTAAGGAATTACATGCAATGGGGCCTTCTTCAGCACAGATGTTGGAGAAGACACGGAGAAGCTGTCTTAAATTCATTTCAAAACAAGAACGAATAAATAATATCTTTAAATATACTTTAAAATAATAAAGACTATCGCATTCATTTCCCCATGTTGTTGCCAACCTGTATGACTTTCTTCTGTGGAGCACAAGAGACAATATTTTGAACAACATTTCAACTGTTTGTCCATAGAATTAAAGTATATGGGGTCCAAAACAGCATTGGACCCTACTGACTATCGCCATCTCCAAATAGCCAATGTCGATTCTCTTTTTGCAAGCATACTCTCCTCTAATTGGAGGAGGTTCGGGAATTAGCGTGCTCAGTGTCAACCTTTCTCACTCGCTGTGACAACTAATGTATGCCGGAGCAACTTTTCTCTATTTGTGGATATGACGAGACTGCATGATGAGTGATGCATGTACGCAATTTCCTGCGAAAACCATCCTATCATGTCTAAGATATAAACATGTATAATAGGCTTACCACAGTGAATCAGGGTAAGACAAAAACAGGTTACATAGTGTACAAGGGAGGTGAATTTTGGTCATTTTGAAAGCCAGGGTACTTTAATTCATAATTCAACCAAGTATTTGAAGTATTTTGTACCATTCAGTTGCCCATCCAAAAAATAAAAGCACAGTAAAAGCAAGAGAAGGAGAAACCGAGAGAAAGAGAGGGAGGTGTAACGAGAAAAAGGGAGACGTAGCCAGCAGAAAGCCAATTATCAAACTCATTAAGTAAGCCGCTCTGGTGCTTTAAGAGGCACTGCCTCAATATCATTGCTGGATTTATTACCGTCATTTGCATCCTCTGATGCAGCCTGTCACTTTTCAACTAGCTAACAGGAGGGGTCACATCAAAACAATCACATGCATCACACATGGCGGCATGCATGCGATGTGGGTGGCATTGAGAACGGACAGCAATGGTATGGTTGTGTTTGTCATGCTAAACAGGGTGGGGTCAATCAAACATTATTGCAAGGACACACATAAGTCACTGTTAGCATGAGGAGGTAAAGCAGTGATTCTCAACCAAGGCTACCACAGTGGGTAAAGGTTCAAGGCACAAACAGTATTTGGCTCAATGACATGATGCTTTTTTTATTTTCTGCATCTATTAATTTATTCAAAAATAAATGCAATTCATACATACCATGACTTTCATACACCAATGACGTACAAGCTATATTTAGGGATAAAAAGTAAAAAAAAAAATCTTATTGTATAATGATGAAAAAAACAATATTCATTTTAAAATATAGATAATATTATCTAAAACAAATATTAGAAAAAATGTGATTCAAATGCACACACACACTAGAGGTTGAACTAGGGGTATAAAGGTGCAGTGTGTAGTATTTATGAGGATATATTGACAGAAATGCAATATAATATACATAACTATATTTTCAGTAGTGTATAAAGACCGTACATAATGAACCGCTATGTTTGTATTCCCTTAGAATGAGCCATTTCTATCTACATACACCGCGGGTCCCCTTACAGTGACGTCACCATTTTGCGCCACCATGTTTCTACAGAATCCCCTAAATGGTCAAACTGCTCTACAGAGCGCTAGCTACACTCTGTTGTCTCCGACGACATCTTTGTCCTGTGTCAGCCACCGTAGCTTCTCTGTGTGCTTCGAAAGGGAGGGGTGAGCGCTAGACAGTTGCAATTCGCAACCTCACCACTAGATGCCACTAAAATTTACACAGTGCAACCTTTAAGTAGATATTTGTGTGATTGGAGTCACCGTTGACTAGTCTACCTGAACCTCGAGGCTGAGACTCGAACGCGGGTTGCCTTGTGCACAGCTATGGATTTGACACAGCGCTGCCCACAGGCTATTGCTCCTACATAATAGCTCATTTTGATCAGTTATTTTGTCTTTGGCTCGTTATATTTCTCATAGATTTCTGCTCCAAATCAGATAGAGATAAAGTAGTACAGTAAAGATTGCATTTATATTAATGCATTAGTGAGAGAGAGCGATTGCGTGTGAATTAATTCTACCTGGCAGCGTCTCTCTACTAAAAGTGAAGCTGTGGCTGTACAACCCCTAACACACACACACACACACACACACACGCACACACACACTTTGTGTGACCACTGTGCAGAAAAAAGCCGGGGGGTGGGGGGGGGGGGGTGGCGGTGGGTATGTATGACTTTAAAATAAACAAACATTTTAGAAAAAGATTAAAATAATTATAAAAAAAAAAAAATCAATCTTGTAATTAAGTGTACTTGAAGAGAGCCAAACAATAATAACCATGCTAAATGATATCTAGTCTTTCATTAAAAAAGAAACTGTATAATATAATTAAAAGGAGCATGTTTTTGGCTTTGTGTCGATGAAGAGGTGCTTGACAAATAGCAGTTGGGAAACAGGTTTATAGGATGGTAAGCAGATCGTATGTGGTAATTGATTCAAACAAAGGGGAGTAACTGAAAAGCATCATATAGGTGTGGTGTTGGCATCGGCGGTGGAAAACAAGATGTTAAAAAAGGAACAGCTGGATTTACAGCTGTAATGCTGACTAACCTCGACTGCGTCTCCGAGGACCTGCAGCCCTCTTTACAGGCATTCACAGTACCACACTCTGGGGGAAGTGGGGAAGCAAAAAATAGACAAAAGAAAAGAAAGGAAGGAAATAAATCATGAATGCATGAGTGAGCAAGTGAATAAAAGCAGGCAATAAATGAAGAAACAGCATCCAGCCATCGGGGCTTTATGCACACGAGGAAACAAACTAAAGATTAATGCGTCACCTGGAATTAACGCTGATGATTTATTTAAAAATGTCTACCGCTGTCATAAACAATGAGGGGGGGGGTGGAAGAAAAGAACAGCATGCAAGTTAAGCAACGGCCGCTTTCACAGCCACTTGATTTGCGCTTTAGAAATGAATCCAAACATGAACTCCCTTTAGAGACTCGATTTGCTTCCCCCCTCTACCACCTTAAAAACACACACACACACACACACACTGATTTTTATCCCTCCTCCACGCACTTTTAACTCCCATCCTGCACCTTAAACAGCTCTCCCTCCCAGCCAGAGCTGTGGAAATAAAAACATCAGGACCTTGCCTCACAGCACCTGTTCAAAAACACTGACATTTTACATTCAGCATTGTCGCTCAATGGAGCATCCGAGCACTCGCAAGCCTTTCAGAGAGAAAACAGAAAGCAGCTGGAAGGGCTGATTTATGAGGACTGAAACACATTTACTGCTAATCACAAACATTTCACACAGGAGAGACAGTGTTCCTTTTATCTGAGTGTGTGTGCTAAGGTAATATTTAGCAAGCCCTTGACCAAAAGTGGGAGGAAAACAACATTCACCGGTTGTGTATGCTTTGGATTTGTTGTGTGTGTCCGACCATATGGTCTGCTTTGATTTAATACAGTTAAAAAAATAAAATAAAGCGCTGTTTCCCCAACACACGCCTGTGACATGGCCATTGGTCTGCTAAACAGTCTCTGAGCCTCTGGGACATCTGTTACACAGAATTAGAACATTTAGCCGGCTGCAATTACTACAGATAAAGGTTATTAACTCACAGGATTAGATCACTGTATTAAAACATTGGGCTTTTCCCCCTCATAAACAGCTGCATGCTCACATCTGTCCATGTGTGTTTCTCTCTAAACCTACAGTAAATTCAACAGCACATGATGTATATGGTCATGATGCCCTCACATCAGCCCAAACTTGTATTACTGACTGACTTTCATCCAAGGAACAGTTTTCTTTTTGTCTATACAACATAAGTCAATAGGGTCTACAACTGTTAAGGTTACCAACATCAACTTCAAATTATCTTCTCGTGTTCCAAAGAAGAAAGAATGTTTGGAACAACATGAGTGTGTGTGTTTAGATGAATTAAAAGCACTAACTGTGGCTATGGTCTATCACCATAACTAAATCATACTATTGCTGAAGTATGTAGTATGTATAATGTGTACAATATGCACATTTTCAGTATGCATAGAATATCCAGATTACCTACTTTTGCCAAAAAGAACAGTGCACAAAGCATATTGTGTGGAAAACTATATCCCATAATGCAGTGCTCTTGACTTGACTATTTAATTTGGGTCATCACACTTTTAAAGCAATTGATGAACCAAAAGTAATTACTAAAATGTCAAGACATTTTTACTGACAAATCTAAAGACATTTTACATAATGTTGAATAAAAGCAAAGATAACAGTCATCATGAAAAATCTAGTCAGGTCATATGACAAAAAAACAGCGCAGTACTGATCAATGTTCAAAACAGTGGAGTAATGCCCTACTGTATCACTTACTATTTGCATAAAAATATATATAAAAAAAAAAAGCAGTATAGGTTATACTGTGCACTGTGTTCAGTATTCCGTAAGCAGTGAGCTTCCATTCTGAACACAGCCCCTGTCTTCTTCCAGCCATTACTTGATATTGATCCACAGCAACATGGCCGTCGAACACAGCCATGCACACAGCAAATAACCGGACTGAAAGAGACTGAGATAGAAAGGACGCTTTAGCGTCACTGATTAGCTGGTTTGTTTTTGTTCAGCCACAGTCATTGATTTGTCATGGAAGGAGCAGAAATAAAATAATGACTCAAAATGAAACAACATTCGCATCACATTTACCCTTTGTGACGTGATGTATTTGAATACAGAACATTCAGTGTAAAAACACTCTCGCACAAAATGACACCCTCATTAAATTTGTAACATTTTAAGGTTTTACAACTGATGTACACTGAAATCTTTTAAAGGAAAACTTCACCCTCATGTTTCAAAACAGTATGACTGGCTGTGTTAACACTGGCACAAAAAAAATCTTATTTTTTACTCGTATCACTCGGAATTTGTTACATACACAAAAATCCGCATTTCTAAATGTTGTTTTAAATATATCCGACATCTGGACATCTGATCTACGTCTAAACACGTATATATCTGATTCTCCTTGGAATTCCAGGCCACCATGAGGCGTAAAATATGTCTTTTTATGTATTATGAAGCAGACGTGCCTGTATGCGCTCGCACTAAACGCACACCTTTTTTATTGTGGTGGAAACTGTACAGTTAAGAATACACACACAGAAACTTTCAGGAGCATAGAAACTGGTTTTCAACCTTTGCCCCATGAATTATTTAAAACAGCTTCACTTCTAAAAGCTACATTATATTTCTCAGCAACGAGGTGATAACTTTGCTGTTTTTGTTAAAGAAAAAAACACTAACAAGCTCTCACTATTACATACAGATGCTCACAATCTCTCTCTCTCTGATCTGATCATTCAGATGAGTTTTGTGAACTTTTTCATTGAAAAGATCTGACTCAAAAGAATGATTCAATTATGAATCAGACACTGCGTCATGGTCACACCAAGAAGAGCTGCGATGGACATCAATATTTTCAATGAATAACAACTAGTCTGTTTCTCACACAAAGCTTAAAAGGCAAACGACTTAAAAAGAATTGGAATGCATTGTAAAAGTCAAATGGACCACTTTTGTGATACCTTTTATGGTGATTCTGAAGCTTTTAATTTCAGTCTTCAAAATTGCTCCCTTTGTGTTCAGAATGAAAGTCGTACAGGCTTGTGGTGTTATAAGGACACCAAAAAGCGTTTTTAGCCTCGCTGTGGGCGCTTGAGAGCATTTTGGTAGCACAGCGTTTTGTTTCAGTTAAGACCCTTTGCTTGCTATGATACAGAATATCTGCGAAAGTGTTACTAGCTAGCCTAGAAATCTAGACGCACCCTTGCAGCAGCAAATCTAATTTGCAGCCAGGGTAGTCTAGCAACTCTCCGTTGGCTTGTGAGCTGGAAAAACCAAACTCTGGTCAGGCTAATCACATCGTGTATAGAGTCGGTGGGCGGGCTTAACATAATGACGGCAGAGTTGCGGCGGTTCCGCGTGCTACTTGTAAACAAAGCAGCTGGCGAACAGCGGTCTTTCGAATCGGCTTTGGCTGCAACTCTGGAAGACTTGGAGTTAAGCTTTTCTTTGAGAAAAGAACAAAGAACGGCACTGAAGTCATTCTTAAAAAAAGAAGATGTGTTCAAAAGTTTAATCCATCAACTAGCTCTGCTTCACCTTCTTCGTTGCTCTGGTTGGTTGTGGCGCTATCCTATTGCGTGCAGAGGGAATTTGAAAGACAACCGTTTATCCCGCCCCTCGGATTGAGCCCTGCCAATGGTGAGTTCCCATACCCAACATCTTGATGTGGGTCTGGCTTGTCAGGCTAGTTACTAGCATCTCATTTTCTGTATAAAAATGTTGATACAATGTAAAGTGTTTGCTCTGGCTCTTGTTTTAAATAATTTTTTCCCGTTATTAGGCTTGTTGTCATCTGTTAACGTTGTACAAGCAGAATGTGGCAGTTGGTCGGTGTGGTATTTGTCCCACCCCTCCTCCACTGTGATTGGGCTGGGTAAAAAGTGACAGTGATGAGAGTGTGTGTGTGTGTGTGTGTGTGTGTGTGTGTGTGTGTGTGTGTGTGTGTGTGTGTGTGTGTGTGTGTCTATGTAATATGTCCGCTACATCCTCACACGCTTCTACAGCAGCACCATAGAGAGCCTGCTGACTGGCTGCATCACCACCTGGTACGGCAACAGTACCGCCCGCAGCCGCAAGGCCCTGCAAAGGGTAGTGCGCACGGCCAGCTGCATCATCGGAGGTGAGCTTCCCTCCCTCCAGGACATTTACGCCAGGCGGTGTGTGAAGAGAGCTCAGAGGATCATCAGAGACTCTAGCCACCCGAACCATGGGCTGCTCTCACTGCTGCCATCAGGCAGGCGGTACCGTAGCATCAGAACACGCACCAGCCGACTCCAGAACAGCTTCTTCCCACAAGCAATCAGACTACTTAACTCTTGATCCATCAGTATCATAACACACACTGGACAGAATATCACTCAGCACAACCCACTGTAGATACACACACATTATATCGTCGCTGTCCGATGAAAACCACGTATGTCCATTTTGCCGATTTTGAGATTTTTCGACGGATTGAATGTCCAGGTTCATTTCCGTATACAGTATGCGTCACATATCTAAATGGCCAATGAAAAGTTGTGAAATCATGTCATCTGATTTTCATGTATATCCATTTGGTGTCAAAGCTGTCAATCACGCCGCGTATCTCCCGCCCTGTGGAAGCATCTCGCCGGTCTCGCTGGTATCGTGAAGTTGTTTCATCGAAGCTCAGCACTGGATAGCCGATAGTACGACATTGAAGCTCTCCGCAGTTTAGTTCTAATCTAGTTCTTCACAGATTAGTTTGCTTGCTAGTATGTAAATAAACTCGGTCTCTTTGATAAGATTCAGCCTTTTTTTCTCAGTCAAACTGATCAAATTATAGCCTGTAATGCTACTGTCATGATTGTCACTAGAACATGCCTCACTCATACTGCTATCACCGCTTGCCAGAGGCTGAGAATATCCAGCATGTATTCCTCTGTATTCCTCACGTATTCCTCTGCTGAAACGCGACTTTGCCATTCTAATTAATGATCGGAAGAACGCGTATCGACCACCGTTACTGTAAAATATGCACGTATGTCCATTTAAACTCAATTTTGGTCAAATGTGGATTATATCATTACACTGGCAAGAATATGGTTACATGTAAAGATGCCGTACCAAGTATGACAACGCTACATTCAACTGCTTTTGAAATACAGTGTTTTTTTCACTTCCTGAAAAGTAAGCGTTTTGGACATACGTGAGTTTCATCGGACAGCGACGATATACACATTTATTTATCATACAGCATCTATTGCACTTTGGATTTCAATTTTTCAATCTGTGAATAATATTTTATACTATACATTGTATATTATTATTATTATTATAGCGTAATGTATATTGTTTAGTGTATGTTTAGTGTATATTGTTTAAAGTATATGTATATTGTAAGTATGTGTATATTGTTTAAAGCTGTGAGAACTACACTCACATTGTGTAAATTATTTATTGTTTATTGTAGTGTATACTGTGCTGTGAGTAATTGTGTGCGCATCAGATGTGTAATCTGTTGTTGCTTAAATGTTGTACATGTCATGTCATGACTACTATGTTGCTCGGAACTGCACCTAAGAATTTCACCTACTGTTGCACTTGTGCATATGGTAGAGTGACAAATAAAGTGATTTGATTTGATTTGATTTGATAGTGATGCTTGTTCGTGTTTTTTATTTATTTAGACAAAAACAGTTAAATTATCACCTCATTGCTGAGAAATATAATGTAGCTTTTTTTATGTAGTTTTATATATAAAATTATAGTGATGTTTTACTCAAAGTTGAACATTCTTCAACTCTCCGTAACCAGTAAAAAACGCGTAAAAAAAGTGTTCAGCCTTTGAGCATGTACTAGACAATCAGCACCTCTTTATGCTCATGCCCTTCTAAAAACATGGCGCTCTCATTGAAAACAATTGGAAAAATATGCCAACCGTGTAAAAAGACGGTTTGGTGGACACGGCCTTAGACTCTTTGATGAAACACTTTGATGAATAAAACCTCAACAGCTCAGTTCACTAAGTGCAGCGAGTCTGTGAGTGACTACAAATGGCTGAAAACAACTGACCTTTTTTTAAAACAGCTTCAATCTCATTATGCAACTCATCTCCCTTTTTCTCTTTAAACTGTCTCTTTTACTTCCTCTTAAGAATCAGCTTTAGAAATTCTTCACCTCCCCGCCTGCCACGGCCCCTGCTTCTCTGGCTGATTTCAAACTCTACTGACAGCTCTCATGACTAAGGCTCTCATGTCAAACACCATTATATCAGCCATCCATTCATTCCCGTAACACAGCTTTAGTGACATTTTCAAGCACTTAGCAGTGCTGCAGTACTGTCTCTGTGCTACCTCCTATTTCAACCCAGCAGCCGCCAGAAAACGAATATTATTCAAAAATGCAATCTAGATTGTACTTTAAAAAAAGCTTAGCTTCTTTTTCCAGGCTGGTGGCTGGGATTATAGGTTTAAATGCTCCTGCTTTAACTAGATCAGTGTGATTTAATGCTAATGCTCTTGGACAAAAGCTGCTGGCGGCTTTTTAGACCACAGCCAGTGGTCTCAGTTTGCCCACAGGTTGCAGAGAATCTCAGGGATTTGTTACCCTAATAGAAATGTAGAGTTTTGATAATTGAGGGGGGGAAACAACCACATTCAAAAAAAAAAAAAAAAAACATAACCCCAACAACAGCCATACAGCCTTATATTGGAAAAAGAGAATTTCCAATCCTCTGCACTGAGATGTGCGCTCTGGTCACTGTTGACCTAGGAGAATCTAATGGAAAGAAAACAGATTACCTGCTGATTAGCCTGTATTATGGGGCAGCTCTAACCTTTGTGAAATGGACTGCCTGTTCTGTGCTTAGCCAAGCATGGCTCCTCGTCTTTCCCAGCTTGAGAGAGAAAAGTCACGACAAGCCTACCGCTCCCTATTAAGCAAGCGCTCTGAGCATTGAGCCTAGCACATCCATCAGCGCACAATGACACACAGTCCTGCCATCCACCAGCCTACCTCTTCTTCTTTTTCTCTGAGAAAGAGATGTCGTGTTCACTTAGTTCTTCTGTCTTAGATGGTGACAAGAAATTATTAATAATTTTAAGTGCTAGTGGCTGCGAGGCTGTGAGATGATAACCCAACACTCAAAACACAAACACAAATAAAGCACTGATGAAAGATGAAACTAAGCATGTCAATACTCAATGATACTTCAAAAACAAAATGTATGCAAATAATAAAAGGTCTTTGAAAGGTTTGAGATGCTCGCTTCTCACAGCGCAAAAAACACTCTCCTCTCTCAGAACTGGCAAGAGACTTATTAAAAAGCAGTAGTGCAAAAATCGACACCCTGACGTTAGGGTGTGGATGGTTTCCAGGGCATTATTATGTGGTTACTAACGACCGTGGGAAAGTGATGTAACACAGACTATCGCAACAAGCCTAGATAACATATAACATTGTTTATGATATATCATACAGCTTTATCTATAACGAAAAAACATTTACAGGTCTTGACATCATATCCGTCAGTCAATATGAGTAAAATCACAGGCTTTGCTTATCCCGTGTGAATGCGCCACCCGAAATTCAGATGTGGGGGGGGTGGGCAATTTCTAAATCACACGAGGTCCCCAGATAATACTAATCCCATGAGAATAGGACTTATGACATTCTTAAGTGTGCTATTTTTTTATTTTATTATTATTCTTATTACATACTGCAATTTAAAATTAATACAATTTAATAATTCATATAATATAGTTAATAAAGTGAATTCAATTAGATCATAAAAACAACGTGTGAATGCAAGGAAGTTTTTTTTATTCTGTTCACTTATTGATTTATTATCATTTATTATATTATAATCAGTAGTGATTAAAAGGTCAAGTAGTGTGTAAATAATTCATGGTACAAACTGTGGGATGTAGTATCCTCAGGGTTAGGAGTTTATTAAACCTTATTGTACCATGAAATAATTCATAATAACACATAATGTAGCCTTTGACTGTTCTAGTTGCTTCTATTGCTCTCACTTGTAAGTCGCTTTGGATAAAAGCGTCTGCTAAATGACTAAATGTAAATGTAAAAAGGACAATTCTGCCAATGACTACCATAGTATCCCACCCACACTATGGTAGTCAATGGCTGCCGAGATCTGCTTGGTTACAAACATTCTTCCCAATATCTTCCTTTGTGGTCAGTAGAACAAAGAAATTTGGAACAACTTGAGCATGACTAAATGATGACAATTTTCATTTTTGGATGAACTATCCCTTTAAGAAAGTTGCCTTTAAAAGCACATTTTTCTACAACAAGACCTATTGTCATGCTAATGACACTTAGATGAAGGCCTTTATGACCAATATTTATGCCAAATGTCATCAAACTCAAATCATTCCCTTTCTATTACAGAAGCTGAGCAGAACATAGTGCACTTATCGTGTATCGTGTCTTGTTCATTTAATTTAATACCACGACGACAGATGGCGGCCAATTTTCCATTTGACAATTACAAATTGGTCTTAGAAATAAACAGACAAAAGACGAGACAGACGAGAACTGTTCCAAGTCATTCAAACACCGTTCCACAGTCCACAGAGCCTGACCCTCTCCTACACCAGTGCCTCGCACTGCAAATAAATTCAAATCATCGCTCGGGAGCGATGCTTATTCAATCCAGGCTAATATCAGTGCTCTACCACACTGGCCTGATGGCTGACATTTAACATTCCTCTGCAGCTGAGACGGAGGGGGGAGAAATGAACCTGCTTATGCGCCTTGACACGGTGCCCTCTGCAGGAAAATAAAAACATGGCTTTCACTTACTGCCAGCCTGTGCGCTGAACATATACATCACCCCGGCTACAGAGGAGACTGATCCAAGGTCAGCTCCATTTCTTCACCATGCTATTTTCTATCACAATCACAGAGCGAGGCCCGGAAGAGACACGCTAACACAATCATCCGCACAGAGACGGTACGCACTGCAAACCACTCCAGACTCCTTCATGCAAGCTATTGACTCGGCTGCATAAAAATAAAATAGGGTTAGCATGCAAACGAACACCGTGCTAAACAGACTACAGGTTGTGTAGATCTCAATCTGTGCACCAAACTATCACAGCACAGCACAGTCTGAATTTGCAGTAAACATTAACATGTTGTGACTTTATGAGGGACCGTAGTCCACTCGAATCTCACAAGCAAACACCATTAATGCTGAGCAGTACGCGCGCTGATTGCTTGGCTGAGCAGTTGGTGTGCGTTTGAATGTGTGTGGGTAAGGCTCTGGAGTCATCACAGTACTTCACGGTAGGTTAACACTCAAAGCGCCTTGGGAAATAATATTTAGGCTACATAACGCTTACTTAACACAACTTGGGTTACTCATACCAAAGCCAGAGCTTCTGTGGTCCAACCTGTATATGACCAGAGCAAAAGGCAGACAAAGCAAAGCTCCGATGATCATAATGCAGGTTGTTTATTTGCAATATGAAGAGATGGGAGGACAACGAAAAGGAAACATTATGTACAAAGAGCAGTAATTGGGTTTTAGGTTGGTTTCACACTTGCGAAATGCAAAGAATATGAGGGAAGGAAATGTATTCAGAGACAAGCAGTATGCAAGATATACCAATAAGCAGATAAATGAAAAATGGTTTAGATACTAAAAATAAACACTAAAAACTGACATCAATAATTGTGAATGCTACAAGTGAATTTAGGCATTATAATGTATAGTGTGAAATAAGGAAATTCATTCTGAGATTTGATAAAGATTATATTTAAAAGTGTCAATACATTATTAGGGGTTTTAAAGGTGGATTTTAAGTGAGCATTAGATGACAGCAAAGGTAATCTAAAAGGTTAAAATAGGGTAAATAAACAATGAATTATCCAATATCAAACAATACAATAAATGATAAATAAATAAAATCTAATTTCAACCGATAACCGGTATGGTACTACTATGGACATATCATGCATTCCTACTTCTTACCGTTTAGAACCATACCATGTCGCATGAACCACTTTTGCAAGCAGATCTGAGTGAAGCTTACTGTTGTGCACCCACACTCATGGATAAAAATACAAAAAATCCATAAATAAAACAAAACAGATTTTAGTGTAGTTCACTGCTGTGCAACCAGACTGGGGTAAAGTAAATTTAAAAATAAAAACAATAAAAAAATCATGACATTCATTTTCAGTTCACAAACAGTTTCCATTATTATTTGACAGCATTCAAGCTGTAAACGTACAGTACTGACACTCTTCATCCTCTTGATGAAAGCACAAGGATTTAATCTGATTGTCTGATCAGGAAGAGCTCTAACAAAACATCCCCAAAAATACTTCCTCCCATTCAGTCGCCTTTCTCTGCCAGTTCTCTAACTATCTGTCTTTCTTTTTACTTTACAGCTTTGGCCCTTGTACCTCCCTCCTCTTATTCTCTCTAGCAGGCGAGAGCTGTGGCCTTCCTCCCTCCCCCATCAGCCATCTCTCAGGGTGAAGCACAGTGGCAGATGGGGAACATACTGCAGCTGGCTAATTAAAGGAATCTGAATCTTCAATTAAATATCCAAAACACTAGACCTGTCACCTCTGTGGAATTCTTTCCGAACACAGGCTCCAACATGCTTTGTGTAACATAAACCTATTCAGCGTAATCCAGCATGTGGATGAGAGCTACAGAGAGAGATTATGAATGAAATGGTGAGGAATTCCTCTCTGCATTTAGAGCCGTGACCTCAACCCTCTGGCTTTTTCCTCTAAAGAGCATTCCTTCATAAATTACCCACTTAAAACACACGCCATCTTTGTACCATATGTCTCCACCTACTATACTGATATATCCAAACCTCAATGCTGAGAAAACGCATATATGCCCTGTTGTTGTTGTTTTTTTTACAGTAAAGTTAGGGTGTACTCACACTAGGCGATCTGAACCGTGCCCGAGCATGCTTGACCCCCAAAGTCTGGTTTGTTTGACTAGTGTGCTCGCGCCATACCCTGCCCCGCTTGAAGAGGTTTGGGACAATTGCGCCAGGGCATAGTACAAGGCAACTGTGCCTAGTATGAGTACACCCTTAATAACATTGGAATGCACCAAATTAGAAGGTAAAATGGCAATAAACATCTTTCAATTGAGTCGTCTTTAAAAGCTGCACGCAAAACCAAGCATACAACGTGACCAGTGTAGTCCAATTCACAAACAAATGACTCTTCCGAGCTGGTTCTTTGTATTGAATCAAAAACATACAGAGCAACCTGTGTAGCCTAATTCCCGAAACAAATGACTCCTAACAGTCAGTTCTTTTAAGTGAATCAAAAATATACAACGCAATTACTAATCACTTTGGCGGGAAAAAAAAGACAATTATGAACCAGATTTGAACTGATTTGAAATCAATCACCCCCAAAAAAATGCTCCTAAGAGCAAGTTCTTTTCAGTGATTAAAAACATACAATGCAACCAGTGTAGTCCAATTCTTGATTTTTTTTGTACATGTACATGCCAAATTGAATCAGAATCTTTTTAATTGGAATCAAATCAAGGTGGAGAATCAGAGAAAATATTGAAAATATTAATCAATAAACAACTCCTCAACATCTCACATGAAAAGAAATGACTTCTGATCGCTTTGACTTTGTTTGCTGTGTGAACATCCCTGAAGTAATAACAGCGATTGCAGGAACAAACAATTCAACTGCTTAATTATCATCTTGTCAAAGTGTTTGAAAAAAACGTCCTCGTCGGCACATACAGGGAGCGATAGGAATAAAATATGCTGTGTGTATTTACCCTTTCCTTGGGGGTTAACCATATGAGCACATCAATCCTATGACCACCTATGCCCTCTCATCAGCCCCTCGATATCCCTGCGACTGACACCTAATCTGCCACTCTCCAGTAGGATTGCTGGGATAGCTGTGGCCCAAGGCTGATACCTGCAGGACCCTCTTGATTAAACACAGCAGTTGGGGTTATGACAAATAATATAGCACCTGTCACGACACCTCTCAGCATCACTCATTTAGCTGCTAAATATAAAACTTGCGCAAATGTAATTAGCATCAGGAGAAGTAATAATATTTTTACATTCCATGTAATTTAGATCAATATTGAGACCACAGCGCAAGAGCACACAGCTGAACATCAATAATTTCACTGAGTTTGTTCAGATATCAGGGAGGCAGCTGGAGACAAACACCCTGTGGGGACCAATGAGAGCTCTGCCCCTTCCAGCCATGGACTCCACTGTCTGTTTTCCTTCTTTCCACCTAAACAATGGGTGTCAAAACCTTCTGTCCGCTGTCCTCCCCCATCGCCTCCCTCTATTTCTCTTTTCAGATGTTCGCTGTCTCTCTCTGTGATAACTGCACTAGCACATCTATTTCAGAGCGGCTCCAGAGCTGGGTTTCCAGACAGGCTCGGGTAAAGATGATCAAGATAACATAAAAGGATAGGAATGAGCCAGTATAATGCCCAACTTAATAATTTCCTTTCCGGTCCCCTCAGTGGCCTTTAGGAGCTTTATTTCTGACAGGATTCCGAGCACAAGAGCCTGTGTCAGGGGAGTTTACCCTCAATTAAGCCAAGGTAAAATAATGCTTGTTCTGGGAGTGGTTGTGAATACATTACACCCTCCCGTCACCCTTTTGGTAAAGTGGTCCTCCGCATATTGAATGGAAGGGACTTCTTTCTCTGCAGGTGTAAAATTACACTTCTACCAACTGCAGTGCTTAAAAATGGCAGAGAGTGATTTTTCTCCATTAAGCTTGAGGGCTAAGCCAAATGCATCAGCTGAATTCTCCAACAACCAGCTGAAATTACAGGTTCATCTGCGGCGCACTTATTCGTTTTTATCAATGGATAAATAAAGTATTTCAAGTGTTTAACCTTTACTTCCCTCCCTCACTGTAACTGATGTTGTTTTCCTTGGTTTAAAACCTGGCTTGCACTAGCCATGGATGTGTGAAATGGTTTGTGAAGCCCTATATAATTAGTACAGATGAAATATAAAAATTCTGCCCGATATGATAAGCCAATAATTATTTTCATATTATGGGTAAAATTCCTGACTATTCTGTCTAAAGCCAGGTTCACGTTTTGGCCGTCTGAGAAAAATTGTGAATCCTAAAACATTCCTTGAATCTTAGACATGTTCACGGACAGCCGATGAATGACCATTGCAATACAATTTTAAGTTAAGATTTGACACACAGTCCTGTAGTTTGGCTTCTCCTACAACAAGAGTCAAATCAAAAACCGATAGGAACGCCAAACCTGATGATGCAATTAGTGAGACAACAACAAACCACCACTTGCTCGACACTCATCATACATTTTTTTTTACAGTTTTCTTTTCAAGAGAAGCCATGACCAAAGTTAACACTTGAGATTGTTTTTGTTTGTTAGCCACCATTTCTATCCCGCATGTAAATGCAGCTCAGTGTCACCGAACGGGTCATGGCTTCATAAAAAAAACCTCTGGACAAGTCTTCTTGCGTTTATAAGCGATTTAGAACATGCCTTGACTGCCATACAGTCTGACATTAATGACAACTGAGATCCCACAGAGTGACATGGCTTACAACGGGGATCATTTTCTTACAGTCTGACAAGCAACAGTCATAAAGGACTATTTTAAATCGTACAGTTTGTTCCCGGTCTAATATAAATGTAATGTAAAATATTAGTATTGTAATTTTAAGGTTTTTAATTTAAGGTTTAAAGGTTTAGTTCCCAAAAATGAAGATTATCCCATAATTTACTCACCTTCAAGCCATTCTAGGTGTATTTGACATTCTTCTTTCAGCCAAACACAATCAGAGTAATATTAAAAAATATCCTGGCTCTTCCAAGCTTTATAATGGGAGTGAATGGTACCTTAGACTTTGAAGTCTAAAAAAGCACATCCATCATAAAAATATCAGAAATCAGAAACTTTACAAACTATAAAATCACTGGAGTTCCAGTGGAAGAGTGAACTCTGACCAAAAGTATGACGTAGGAGTAGTGTAAGCTTAGATAAATGTAGACGAATAGACCTCTCGTGGTTCAAACAAATAAGGCTCAAGCTCCTCCGACATTTCTCTTTAAAAATTCTCAGACTTTTAATAATTTGCGCCCGGTGTATTGTTTTGCTCCATCCTAAAAAATCCATTAAAAACCCTATATGTCTGGAACACTAGGTTTCACTGTGTTGAAACTTCTCAGATACTTTCAGGACATGCTGTCGCTCATGCATACCAAATTTTGTGCAGGTGTGTCAAATATTTTAAAAGATATTGCAATTAATGACAAAATTCAAAATGGCGGACACATGGTTTATTCGATCCTGGCAAAATCTGTATCCACGGATTCAACATGGCATGAGAAATCCATAGATATCGCGTTTATGATTTTCTGAGAAACTGTTCAGAAGTTATGAGTTATTTCTGTGCAGCTTGGTCCAAAGATCATTGGAGTCAAATTTGGAAAACATTTGACAAATTTTGAAGGAGTAGTGGTGAAAAAACTGAATACTCTACTTTTCAAAATGGCCATTACTGTAATGGGCGCTCCGCCTTAATGTAAGATGTTGAATGTGATAAGGATGACAAGAGGAATCAGGTGTATTAAGTTTCATTTTTCTAGATCAAAGGGTTCAAAAGTATTAACCATTTCAAATGTGAATTGTTGAACTGGTGGTGGCGCTATAGAGTTGGTCTTATAGACTCAAAATTTGGTCCAATTACTATTGATGAACATGTATACAACTGTGCAAAATTTCATCACTTTCTCATGTTCTATTGATAGGGCTGCCATTGACTCCCATTCGGGAAAAATAATAAGAAAACTAACGCCCCTAAATATATTCGAAAGATGATGCAAGGATAATTAAATGATCCAAATGTGATACTTCACACTGATGACAGGTCACGTTCAGAATTTTGAAAACATTGGGCTGCGGCAGGGTTATCACATACTTGCACTTCATATGAGTCATCCACTTCTCTGTTGATAAGAATCCGGGAGAGATGGAGATGTCCTGCCCTCTGCTCAAACTCTTGTCTCTCGCCCCCTCTTGTCGCTCTCTCTTCCCTAGCAGTGCACAGTATGACAGACGAGTAAACAGATGCTGAACAGCAAACTAGAGGAGACCATTTCATCAGCGTTGACAGTCCTGCCTGCTGTAAGAATCAAACAAACAGCACAGGCAACTACTTGGCTGTAATAAACTGACAGGGAGAAAAATAGAGAAGAAACAGTGGAATGGACATACTGAAAGGAGTCAATGTCTCCAGACATTAAGATATTATGCTGCTTGCGCAAGTTTAGGAATACAGGAACCGAATGAATTTAAATGACTAAAAACAGCATCTACAATGACCGCATCGCTACTGATTCTAAGTAAAATATACAGGCTGACAAACACAGTCCGATTTCTGAACAAATGACTCTTTGTTAGTGAATGAAAAACACTCATGAATCAGTCAAAATGGTTACAGATTTAAAGGGGACCCATTATGCCTCTTTCAGTTTCAGTTCAACTTCAAAATACCCCACAGATCATACCAGGTAGTAAAGGCCCATTTTTGAGTGAAAGGAAAAACATGCTCTTTCCGTGCGTGTATATTGTAATGCTTTAATGCAGGGGTGTCAAACACATTTTAACTTGAGGGCCAGATGGAAAATATAACCATGCGCAGGCCGGATTACCTTTTTTTAAATAAACCTTAGTGCGCTCATTTCTAATAATAACCATTCAAACTATAAAATGACTAACACTAGAAAAACGCTGCTTTTTAAAAACTGCATTTGTTTTTACAGCTAAAAGTTAGTTTTTTCATGGCCAATTGCAATTATTTATTTACTTTTTCAAACAAATGGACCAATTCTGATCCTGGTTTTATTTTATTTATTGTTTATTTGTTCTATACAGGCCAAACTGGCCTTAAATAAATAAAAAATATGTGTAGCCATCACAATCCAAACAAAGATTCTACACACATTAGCATGATCAGTTGCTTTCTATTTAAATTAGATTATATAATTTCAAGATATGTAGCAAAATTTGCCAAAGCCAAAAGCCTGACCATGCTGATTCTGCTGTATAAGACCTGCAAAAAACAAAAATAGCACACTGACTGAATGAAAATGCGAATTCCTTCTCTGCCATTAGGTGGTGCTTATGGAAGAGCAGCGATATAGGGTTTCCTTGGTTACCGCTGTACACAAAGCAGCGCTGCACTTATTCATAGGCTACTACTTTATACAAAGATAAGAGATAAGAGGAAAAGAAAATGCCATCAAAACTTTTCTGAAGACAGTCAGTTCCCTTCAGTGATACATTCATATAAACCCCAATTCAATATTTATATTTTTCTTTTGTGAACAGTGAGCTTGTTCCTGGTAGACTACAGTATTTTCTCTGCTGGTGCATCTGTGTTCTCATTTATGCGTCCGTATTCAGAGTGTGCCTGTGTTAACGTTCTGTTTACATACTTCGTAATATTTCCACACAAATGACATTTTGGAAAATTATTACAAAGCAGTTTGTTTGCAAGTCCGGAATAGAGATCGGCTAAAATAAAACTAAAACCTGTTTGAATGGCCGGTGCCTGTGGACTAGTCAGTGCATCTCTATTTTATATTATTGTTCAAATCATACCCCAGGCCGGATTGGACACCTTTTTGGGCCTTATGTTTGACACCCCTGCTTTAATGCTTCTGATATATGGTTTTGTGAGCACCCACACCGGAAGCATGCGCACAGAAAGCTGGATTTCAGATGGTTCGCCACGTGAGTAAACATTTTATTAAATGTTTTATTTAAAATCTGTCAAATACACACACGGTTGTGAACAAAATTCATAAACACAGTCGGTTATGTCTCTAAACATAAACAGCAAGTAAAGAAATCATGTGCATTAAAGTGAAAGCAGTGTAATATACTGTACCTACTGCTATATATACTGTTAATATGAATCAAACAACAAAAGAAAAACAGAAAATCACTCACTGCTCTTGATTGAATAACTTTAGTAGCTTTAATAAGAATACATTTCTTACTTTAATCCTGCTGTTAAATGCTCTGGCGAGGAGATAAACGTCTATGCAAATAGGGCAGAGTCCGTCAGCAGTTGTGGGCGGGGCCTAAGCATATGTGAAGTCACACTGCTAGAATCTGCAAAAGGCTTCTTCGGAGACACTGTTTATGATTTAAGAGTATTAAAAAAAGAGGAGTGGCTATTTATCATTATAGGTTGGTTGTGTACACACTGCCGACATATTTATGTTTAAACACAATGTAAAAGTGAATTGTGCAAAATAGGTCCCCTTTAAATCAAAATCACTTACTAAATCGTAAGATAATTTTGTAATGTTTGACTCAATAAAAACAAGAATTGTTACTGTTTTATGAATTTAAGAATTAATTTAACGGTCACCAATTTAAATATATATAAATTAAATAAATGTACGCATGCGTGTGTATATACAAGGGTAATAAAACCTAAAAAAAAAAAAAATGATGGTCCCCGTGAGAAAACAGTTCAGAAATCATAATTTTTTTGGGGTTTTTTTGTATGTAATGTAAAAACGCATGTTTTATGTAAGAGTTATGTATAGGGGTAGGGGATAGAATATAAATGTTTAATTTAATTAGGGTAATTTTATGTAATGGTGTTATTAAATAACTCCGTTATTAGGGGTTCAAGTGCGTAGCGCTGAAACCCTACTGTAATTGTTAGGATTTTCTGTGAATGTTGATCTTTGAAAGAAAAAAACAAAAACGGCTATAGCTACTCAACAGTCAGTCTGACTGACTTGAAAATTAGCATGTGGTGTCTTTGTCCACAGTGTCGCGATTGTCTATGAGGACATTTTCAAAAGCACCATTGCATTTTTGTGCAAAGGAATGTATATCAAGCGATTTTTCGCACATGCCCACAACATTCATGCCATGGGTTAGCAGCACTCTTCATTCTTAGCAACTTTGCCTCTAGGACCACCACTGTCAGTCGAATCGTTTGTTAAATAAGGGAGCTTATTTAAAAAATTAAAAATAAACTTTGCAAACTAGTCCTAGGCTTTTGGCTCAAGCTCAATAACTGTTAAAACGCTTTAAAACATACATTTCCTTACTAAATTGCCCGTTTTGGCTGTAAATAGTGTTTTTCATCTATGATCTAGGTGGTTACATGCAGGCTTGCAGCTATATTTATTATTATTATTATTATTATTATTATTATTGAATTTATGGTGCCTATATGCTGTAGGAATTGTATTAAATATTTATCTGATTTGTTTTATGTTAAAATCTGAAATGATTTTATCAATATTTTTACCTCAAACACAAATCAGAAGCAAATTAATGGAATCAGAAGCATAATCACTAAATTCCGCACAATTCCCATTCCAACTGGAACCAGAATCACTGCACCTACTAGAAGACATGAGAGCCTATTACTTACATGGATACTGTGGTTTGCCCCGCCCAGAACGCCGTGTCACCGGGCCACCTGCAGACACCTCGCCACGTCCTGTCCAATAGAGTCAGAGCCAATTAATTACCTTCCCCTCTTAATATCACTGATTAAGATAAATAGATAAATAAATGCATCAATCTCCAAGCCCCAAGAGGATCCTCGGCTGAACGGCATCATGACAGCTGAAAGGCCCTGCCACCCCCCAGTGCTACAGATGTGACACTGTGTGTAAAGGAAGGGGGCAGGGCTCATGCTCAGAAAAGAAGGCAGCTATTTGTTCGGAGCCCACACAGCTGTCATTAGCAGAGTCCGGTTCAGTCATAGTCGTGTATGCAACCATCTCACCACCCACCCTGAACAAATGCACACATAAATGTAATTCAAACGCAGAGGTTAGACAGGACGACCACTGCCCCTCGGGGCTGTGCTGCATTTACAATCACATGACGTGGGCCACAGTGAAAAAAGGCAGAAGGGGTCACTGCACCTGGTCAAACTCTGTTTTTTCCACTGCTGTTTGGCAAAAAAAACACATCAGAATCAATTACGTCCATTCACCTTTAAAGCCAGCTAATCCACTTGTGTGCCATAAGCTTCCATGTAAATCCAGTTTTATACTGCGTAGCCTGTGCCCCCATTAATCACTGCTGGCACAGTCAGAAACGGGCCGCTCTGAAGGGACAGACTGCGAAATACCAGAGTGGAAGAGGTCGCAGTTAAGGCTGCTGACACTATTGTGGAAAAAAACAAAAACAAAAGCAAACTGCAAAAGCCTTCTATTAGCATTGCAGCTTATGAACTCGAGATCACACAGGATAATTATTATACATAATAATTTGGTTGAGTGGGAAGCGTGTTTGTTGCATGCTTCGTTTTTTCCATGCAAAACAAGCCAAAATGCATCTATTATACTATCATGTAATTGTTTAGATGCCAAGCTACTGAAAATTGTTTCAAATGAGGGGTCATGTTAAATGACTGGCCTAACACTATTCATAAAGATAGCTTTTCATGCATTCTCCTACATTTACATCCCAAAAATGTATTCTGGTTTCAATTTAAGTTTTCATTTATTTATGCAAAAAGTTTACAGTGAGGCACTTACAATGGAAGTGAATAGAGACAGTTTTTAGAGGACTTAAAGGTCCCGTTCTTCGTGATCCCATTGTTCAAACTTCAGTTAGTGTGTAATGTTGCTGTTAGAGCATAATACCTGTAAAATTATAAAGCTCAAAGTTCAATGCCAAGCGAGATATTTTATTTAACAGAAGTTCCCTTTCAAAGCCTACAGCGAACGGCCGGCTTGGACTACATCCTGGTACTTCCTTCATAAATTACGTCAGTAGAACAGTAGAACAGACTGACCTCCGCCCACAAGAATACGCGAAAAAAGGGGGCGTGGTCTTGTTGCTGTCCCACGTGGAGAAGAGGAAGTGTTGTGTGGAGAAAAGGAATTGTTGCGTTTGAGTGTGTTTGTCGCCATGTCGTCGAGACGCTGTTATTTTCATCCCGGAGTCAAATCACCTTTGTTTGGCTTTCCCAGGGACGCTGTAGAGATCATTGAGCGCATAGCCGCATACATCTCCCGTTAAGAGGCGTGACCTTTCCGTACAACTTGCGCTAAGCTGCTGTCGAATCACAACACAGGAACCGTGACACATGCGCTAAGCTGCTGTCGAATCACAACACAGGAACCGTGACACGTTCGCTAAGCTGCTGTCGAATCACAACACAGGAACCATGACACGTGCGCTAAGCTGCTGTCGAATCACAACACAGGAACCGTGACACGTTCGCTAAGCTGCTGTCGAATCACAACACAGGAACCGTGACACGTTCGCTAAGCTGCTGTCGAATCACAACACAGGAACCGTGACACGTTCGCTAAGCTGCTGTCGAATCACAACACAGGAACCGTGACACATGCGCTAAGCTGCTGTCGAATCACAACACAGGAACCGTGACACGTTCGCTAAGCTGCTGTCGAATCACAACACAGGAACCATGACACGTGCGCTAAGCTGCTGTCGAATCACAACACAGGAACCGTGCCATGTGCGCTAAGCTGCTGTCGAATCACAACACAGGAACCGCTGGCACAATCAGAACTCGTTACGTATTTCTGAAGGAGGGACTTCATAGAACAAGGAACTCGTCAGCCCGTTTTTAGGATAGTGAAAACAGCGGTGTACAGATAAGTACATTGTGTTAAAAATACTGTGTTTTTTTACACGCGAAACATGAACACGTTATATTGCACACTGTAAACACAATCAAAGCTTCAAAAACACACGAAGAACGGGACCTTTAAAAGCATAAACTTTGTAATTTTACAAAAACACATTCTTCTGTTCAGTTGTTTAAAAATTTTGTACAGTCATTTTTAGGGGTTTATGATGTAGGTTGTCATGGCAACCAAGTAAAACTAGATATAACTACACCGAAAATGTTGTAAAGCAATTTTATTTTCCCCACACATTGTTAACAAGTATTTTAACATGTATAATCCATTATAGCCCCCATATACTTCCATTGTAACTGCTTCAGTGTAACAGATTTTTTTCTCTTTTTTAAAGAAAAGGGGAGTCAAGTCAAAATATTTTTTGTCATAAATGCTGTCAGTTGAGCCCAACCTCTATTGCTCAACAGAAGAAAGAAAAGCATACAGGTTTGACCACAATGAAGGGAGGACTATCCTATTAAATTTGATTAATGGTGTTAGGTGCACACAAATTGGCACAAAAAAATTATTTGACACAGAATGCATGTCTACTTTACATGTAGACCAATTACTCACAATAACATCACATCATACCACGGCTCCTGAATCAGCGCGATGCTATCTGAAAGTTAAACAGCACGAGTCATTGGCAGACACAGACATGCATTAATAAATGATAAAATAGCTGCTCTAATCCCCTTGTGCAGAGCCAAGTACTTTTTCCTCATCAGCGAGTGTGATATTTACACAGAAACTGCAGCGTACTCCTGAGACGAGACAGGAGAGAGATGTACATTCTGTATTTGCTCTGGTTTTAACAGTCTGCTCCCTTATAAAGATGTGAAACTGCTTATTTGTTTCTGTTGCAGGTTGCCGTGAGCGTCGGCTTATCATATTCTTTCACACTAGCTTTTCTTTTCCCCACCCTCCCTCCTCATTCTCTCTCTCAGTGACAGATGTAGACACCACCATTGACCTAAATCACTCTTTTCCAGCACATTAACCCCGGTGGCTGTCCAAACACCTCGCAGAAACACAACACCTCCGCACAAGAGGCACGTCGCCGCAGCCGCCACCATTTTAAACAGAGCCCCGTCTCTCACCTGCGCTAATTGTTAAAATGTCCTCTCATTACACGTGGGTGGCTGATGATGGAGCCTGCCAACACAGCTACTGAACGCAAAATGAAGCCGTGATAGACCGAATTAATTGATTAAATGAGAAGAAGCTAGAGAGAGGGGAAAAAAAACTGGAGTGTCAATCAACCCCAGAGAGAAACAGCAGGGAGTGGGACGGGCGAAATGGCTAAGATACAATCGAGCTTGGTGCTTCTCAGCGCGGATCAATACGATTTGAATTTTTTAAAGCTCTGTTTATGAAATGCAATAATCTCTCATTAAAAATGCAGACGGCACGTGTGGCGTAAATGATTTATGGTTTGATATAATAGGCTCCTCTAGGTGAGGCTGCATTGCAGCACTGGCCAACGAGATAAAAAATAAACAGTCTCACGGATGAAAGCAGTTCGGTGCAAACGCAGGGACACACAGGTGCAACATTTGCCTCACTTAATGGAACAAAACATCACATATTTCTTACCCTTCCCATTTTTTTATTAAACACTGGGACACCCCAGATTTCTCAGTGTGAAACACTAACCGTACAGACTACCCAAGCTCATCTAATGCCAGATGATTTACTATCTCTCCTTTAGGCACCATTTTTTTCCCCTGATTTCCTCCATCCTCTCGTTCGGCCCCGCCCTCCCTCGCTCGTTCATTCTCCCCACAGCGGCGGTTCCCTGTGAGAAAATGAAGAGATTAAGGCAGTAGCATGTGCCTGACTTTGATTTAGGGGAAACTGGCTAATCATAACATAGACAGTTTAGTGCAATCTTGCATAATGAAACGCTCCGCACTAACCACCTAATGCATACTAATTTGAAACAATCCACTCCTGGGATTGGAAAAGCATGAAGCGACCGGCCAGAGAAGCGAGGCGCTAATCAACACTAGGAACGTCGAAGGTACACATATACACAAACAAGCAGCTTTTTTTTGGCCTCGGACCACAGGCACAAGCACAGATTCGCTACAGATGGGTGTGCGAATGCTCGGAGGCAGACTTGAATGGAAAGGTCAAGCATCATTATCAAACAACTAAATAAACAGCACTGCAGCTATTGGGTGGTAACGTCATGGTACTGCTGCTACTGTGTTTGCGTCCACTTCTATCTTTATCCTTCTCTCCGGCTCAGACATCACATTAGGACTGTCATATCCTGTATTGATCCTGATCCAGACAAGGCTTTATTGCTCCTCTTCTACCTAGTCACAGGGATAAAGCTATGCTGGCTTTCTGTGGTTCAGAGTGCATTAATATTAACTGCTTCCACATCCACTGCGATAGTACAGAATCTGGAATTAACATGGAAAGCATCAAGCGGGAGTTTGGTTTGTACATTCGTAATAAGGGTCAATGACATTATGTTAATGAAGCGCACATCATACATACATACAAAAAAAAATTTTTCCGCAAATTAATCGCACATCAAATTTGGCTGAGAAATTAGTCACAAAAGATAATTTAAAGTCATTATTGGGTTAAAAAAAAAAATCTAATTACAAAAAAGACATTACAAAAAGTAGCTTCAGAAAGAAATATTTTTGGAGTTAGAGTTCAATAAGTCCATACATACCATTCTCATCTCCATGCGTGCCATAACTCTGTCTGACGCACCGCTAGCCTAGCCTAGCACAAGCTAGCCTACTGCTCAAGAAGTGACAAAATAACGCCAACATTTTCCTATTTACATGTTGTGATGTGTATAGTTACATCATGTACTAAGACCGACGGAAAATTAAAAGTTGCGATTTTGTAGACCGATATGGCTAGGAACTAGCCTAGAAATCTAGACGCACCCTAGCGGCAGAACATTTATTTTGCCGCGAGTGTAGTCTCACAACTCTCGGTAGACCTGAGATCTGGAAAAACCAAACTCTGGTCAGGCCAATCACAGCGTGTGTAGAGTCGGTGGGCGGGTTTAACATTATGACAGCACGTCACAGCAGAGTTGCGGTGGTTCTGCGTGCTACTCGTAAACAAAGAAGCTGACGAACAGCGGTCTTTTGAATCGGCTTTGGCCGCGACTCTGGAAGACTTGGAGTTAAGCTTTTCTTTGAGAAAAGAACAAAGAACGGCACTGAAGTCATTCTAAAGAAGAGAAGATGCGTTCGAAGTTTTGCCTACCGGATAAGTTTTGCTTTTATGTAGCCACGCAACAATAATCAGTCCCTCCAGAAAAACGTGATTATGCGATCGCGTGATTTAACGCATAATCAGCCAAAGTCTGAATATTTATGCAGGGGCCGCATTTTTTCAAATACGCCGCACTTTCGCCGCATAAATTGCCTATTTCCGCGTGCAAAATATGCGGGGCTAGCATGATTTCATAATCCCCGCATTTTCTGGTTAGACCTAAACTGCATTTTGTTGCCTTGTACTTGTACTTGTGTAATGACAATAAAGTTGAATCTAATCAAATAAATAAATAAATTATTTATATATATATATATATATATATATATATATATATAAAGCAGAAAGTTGAAAAATGTTTGTGTACTTCACACAAGAGCCGCCATTTCCGCCATGGGAACGTTTTGAAGTGACGTAATTACCAAGATGAAGCACGCAAATTCCCCATTTGCCAACAAATATAACAGCAAAAGACTGCGCAAAGCAGTTTCCCGGTGTGGAGTTTAACGCTTCAAAGCTTCATGATGCTGAGTCGATTCAGCGGTTTGGATCGCCAAAGTCACGTATTTCAGCAGTTTGACACGCGATCCGAATCATGAATCGCCTCGCTGATTCATAGCATCATGATGCTGTGTTTTGAAATCGGTCATCACTATATAAGTCATTATTTATTTATTTTTGCGCACAATAACTATTATCGTCGCTTCATAAAGTTATTGAAGAACCACTGTAGTGAGATGGATTTTGTAACGACGTCTTTAGTACCTTTTATGGGTCTTGAGAGTTTACATTGTGCCAATGGAGGCCTTTCTGAGCCATCGGCATTCAACTAAAATATCTTCATTTGTGTTCCGAAGACGAACGGAGGTCTTACGGGTGTCCAACGACATGAGGGGGAAGTCATTAATGACAGAATTTAAATTTTTGGATGAACTAACCCTTTAAGAGATTGCACTTTAAGAGGAAGCACTCAAATGTCTGTTTTGTATAGCTACCTCTGTAAAACAGGAAGTTATTTATTCATTTTTCAAGTTGTAGCATATTCCTTTTGTAAAGCTACAGAACTTGTTTGACTCAATGTTTTGTAAATTTGAGCCATGTGTTTATTAAGGTCTTCAATAAAACAAGATGGGAACTTAAATATCCCCAGCACTTTCTGTGATGTAGTGCTTTTTTCCTCTTTTTCATCAAAACCGTAGTTTTTGCAAGTTCCCGCAATTTCATCGCATAAAATTGCATAAATATCCAGCATTTTTCATCGCATTTTTAAAGAAAACATGCCGCATAATCAAGGATTTTTGCCTGCAACAATCACAAAAAAAGCCGCATTTTTCTGGAAGGACTGAATAATTTCAGCATGCATTCAGCTACATGCTACATGCTACACCTAAAATGCACCGCAATGCAAGTGATGCAGCGTTCTATTGAAAATGAATGTATGTATTTCTGCCGTTCAAAACTGCAATGAAGCAACTGGTCTGACTGGGTCGTCACTCTTTTTTTATAAATTGTATACATTGTGTACCTGTTTGGCTTGATATTTTATATTCATTTATTTTTGTTCTCAGGTGGGTAATTTGCAGAAGGTGCAATCCTTTTTTTGTAACGTTGTATTAAGAAGACGTTGTACCAAATGGCCTTTACTTTTTAAGTTTGTATTCATAGTTTTACATGTTATACATGTTTTACAGTAAGTTGACTTTTAACGCATGTATTTTATATTGAAATTCAAATGTGTTATTTGAAATTGTAACAATATTTCATAATATTACTCTTTTAATGCATCATTGAGCATAAGAGACTTCGTATTTACTCCAAACTTTTGAAATGTAGTGTAAAAACCTATAGTGATTGAAATTTAAACGTTTCTTGAAAAATAGTATAAATGTTTTTCAAAACCATATGAAGCCAACATGAATCCAAAGAGTACCTTTCCAAAGCCTTGACACACGTGTTTTAAAGACTTTTAAAGGATTTTTCCTTTTGTTAATCGTGGACACCCTGTCATTGACCCATAAACTAAGTGTTGGGAATTGACTATACCTAATCTTTAAGTTAATTACCTTTAGTCAAGGCCAATATCTTCACTGTCCAGCGTCCTCAGGAAACTACTGTGCATGTAAGATTGAGTGCAAAGAAAGGCCACAGCACCAATAAAACTGTGCTCTTAAAAACCATCAGAGGAATTAATAGCTTGGCCTTATTTCCACTCTCAGCTTTCATCCCTCCAGAACATATTCAATATTCTCTCACCATGATGTTTTAAACATTGAAAGCATTTCCTTTCTCCAATGTGGCCCAATCATTTCTCAAGGAGAGATCTAGCATTGCAGAAACACATTACGAGTTTAGCGTTGACATCGGTGCCAATCAACACCTTTTAGCCGGTGTATTCACGTCCGTCAGAAGAGGCGGGCGGTGACGGCCATGTGCACTTGACAGCTATATCGCTCTCCTTGCCCTCTCCTCTTTTTCCTCTTACTCCATTCTCTTTTTATCAGCAGCTGAGAGATATTTAACATTGCAGTTTTGCAGCGCATTTCTGCTCCTCTGGCCGATTTCCCCCCAGACTCATCAATGCCGCATTACCAAGTCAAATCAGGTGGTGCTGCAGAGCTCGCCTCACACCAACACAAAACAGCCAGCACTGTGAGCATCACCATCACAGCCTGGGAGAGAATATAAAACACTCTGCTCTCATGGCTCGCCCCCTCCGCCGCTCTCATTTCTCTGCAGCCTGAGATTATAATCTCACAGGCCAACTGTTTACCCTGTTATTGTTTCTCATTTCAAGAGTCCGATCAAATTAAAAGAGACCTAAAACGCAACAACATTTTTCCCCTTTTCAGTGACACAATGTTTTTAATTGAATAGCTTCTCACTTACTGATAGGTATATACAAAAAACTGGCTACTATAAGGAAGTAAAACTGTAGTCCTCCTTGTTATATGAGAAGCATGTCAAACAGCAGCTACATTGTTGTCACTTGACTTTATCACTCTGCATGTTTAATTTATCAAGTGGCGTCCCTCATATTGGAATTATGGCTATTTTTAGGGTTGGCAATTAAGCAGAGTGATTTAGTGAGATTAATTGTAAACGGCCCCTAAATCTACCATAGGCTGTTCAATAAAATAGTCAGAAAATAAAAAGTATACAATCATTAAAAACATCTATTACAAAATGATTTGGGCTTCTGTCACAATATAAGTTAAAGTTTTGAATTGCCTTCATTCATTTGGGGGCTTTTCTCCACAAAATACCTATACACACAGACACACACACACACACACACACACTCACTATGCTGTATGCACAGAGAAAATGTGCATACTCTGCACAATATACATACTATACTTCACATTCAGTTTTAAGAGGAGTATGGCAGTATGTTTTCCTAGACATATCCATATTCTTTCCCTCTCTCCTGCTCTCCATTTCCCGCTTCTGACCATCCTTCTATCAGAGGAAAGGTCACACTCACTGCCCCCTTTCATCATTCTTATCACCATGCTGCCATTTACAAGGCAGACAAGCTCTCCTCTGGCACAAGCTCAAGAAGGTAGGTTAGAAGGGACAATGAAAGAAATCTGCCATTTATTTCCCCCTGTTTTTTGTTGTTGTTTCCACGGCTGCAGAGGCAAGACAAAATGCTCTTGGGAGGAGGAGGAGAGAAAGAGAGAGACTGTATGCACGAGTGAGAGGAAGCATTGTGTATTGTTTACTCTGTAATTCGCAGCGCATGGCGTTGATTAGCAGAGCAGACTGCGACACTGAGCCTCGGTGAGGCACTGAAGGAATAATGCTGTTCCACAACTATCTCGCTCTCCCTCTCTCTCTTTTACTCTAGGGCACACTGTGGAGTGACTGATGGCTGCAATGTGAAAAAAAGCTGCCTGGTTGAGGAGTGAAATTTAAACTGCTGCTGTCAGGAGCATTATTTGGCTTTTATTACGACGTGCTGCTCCGGTTGCCTGAGACAAGCCTGTCTCTACGTGAGGCAAACGAGGCAACGGCGCCTCACCTCCCTTTTATTAATTCATGTTTGCAATGAGCTCGTACATGATAATTGCTGACAGAAAGCCCGCTTTGTGTACTGACAGTTGACACAGAGGTGAGAGATGAGAGCATGGACAAACACAATGGGCATCTAATAATATAAAATACATTGGTTTTAAGATATAAAATGCTAAATAAAAAAAATTATAATTTGTATCAATTAGTTTAAAAATGCAATTCATACAACTTCAAACTATCCTGAAATCATGATAAAAAAAAGGAAAAAGAAATTCATTACAGTGTGTCAAGGTCAATAAGTATTAAAAAAAAAGAAAAACACACACACACACAAACACACACTAAACAGTAATATTGTGAAATATTTTTACAATTTGAAATAACTTTTCTATTTTAATATACATTTTAAAATGTAATTTATTCCTGTAATGGCAAAGCTGAATTTTCAGCAGCCATTACTCCAGTCTTCAGTCAGTGTCACATGATCCTTCACAAACCATTGTGATTTGCTGCTAAAAAAAAAAATCATTATATATTAATAATGTTGAAAACAAGTTGTTTTCATATTTAATATTTTTACGGATACTGTGACACACTACCATTTAAAAGTTTAGGGTTTATATATTTATTTTGAATATATGTATATATAAAGATTTTGCCAATATATTTGTCAAACCAAAACAGGCATAAAGCTCAACAGCAGATTAACAGTACTATAAAGCATTACCGGGAGGATTCCTTCTTTTTTTTAAAGCAATAAACTGATTGTGCTGGAGAATACACAGGCCTCCTGCTGCTCAGTGTAGATGAATGAGACTGAGAGAAATTTAATTCCCTGCTAATTAGCATTCTGCTCAGAGGAGCATGTGGTCTCTCTGTGGGTTACACCCAGGTCAGGTGACAGTGGGCGACTCGGCAGCAGTCGCCTGGTTGGCAGTAGCGAACGCTCTCATGGGAAAGTAAGTGGCAGAGCCCCTCTTCTGCTCTCCAGTCTGTCCCCTAGAGCTACTGGAAGCTTTCACAAAACAAAGAGCAATGCTGGTAGTGGGGAGGTGCTGGGCTCATCTCCTCCTCCACAGGCAGATAAAAACAGGATTACAGGTAAATACCAAGAGAAGAGTCAGCCTGGAAACACACTGTCTAAAGTCCTTCTCTCCAAAACCCAGGAACAACAGCCCCTCGGAAATAAATGCCACTCAGTGGCAAAGCACAAACGTACGACCCCTGTGTAATTTGCTTTAGAAGTGAGAAATGATTGCCTGTGACTAGACAATAATTAATCTCGCCACTGAGAGGGGGGGAAAAAAAGGCTTCAATTACGAGACGATTCCGCCTTTGCTAACAGACAAGGTTGGATTCAAAGAACACTTGCGATGACAAAAAGGAGAGACTATTCCAGTGTCATCAGAAATAGGCAGCGATGTGGGAAATCAATGGCGAGATCAATCGCGCCTGCCTCCCTCTCTAGAACAGCGGGGGAACAGAGCACTTTACATAAGCACTGATAACCATCAGGGAGGCCAGCTTCAGCTCACTGATTTACTGCGACGGATCCCCAAGACACCTTCAGGAGGCAGAGCGGCTCTCTTTCGCAATCACTGTAACCTTCTCAAGCACATCTTCAAAGACACACAGTCAGGGGGAGAAAGCATCATATATACTCCATTTAAGCAGTAAGGTTCGGGAGGTTGTGCTATGTGATGAATAAAGTCAACAAATGTGGTGTTGTTTACTAGGTCTGCACACTAGAGATGAACCAGTCAACCATAAATCGGAACTGTCCGGTTGCCGATCTTGTGTTTGATCAAAAACCGTCTGGTTCTGAATAATGGTTGTTCGACCGGTGCATCTATAGTGTGTAAAACTAGTAAACAACACCACATTTGTTGACTTTATTCATCACATAGCACAACCTCCTGAACATTACTGCTTAAATGGAGAATATATATGATGCTTTCTCCCCCTGACTGTGTTTTTGAAGATGTGATTTATTTTGATGTGATTTTTAGAGTTTTCGTTTTATTTTGGTAGATCTCGATTCCAGACTTGCACACAAACTGCAGAACAATCATTTCCAAAAAAGTAATTGTGGAAATGTCCTGTAAACAGGACATTAACACAGGCCATAGACGGGACACGTAAAATGTGTACTGAAAATACTATTTAAGTATTGTATGGCCCCACTTTGTATTAGGTGGCCTTAACTACTATATACTTGCATCAAAAAATTACTTACTGTGTTCATATTGTATTGCAAAACACTTTTGCTGATATTGAGGTGGGATACGGGTAGGGTTAGGGACAGGTGTGGTGGTATGGGTAAGTTTAAAGGTAGGGTTAGGTTTAAGGGAAGGGTCAGCAGTGTAATTATAAATGTAACTACAGAAATTAATTGCAGATATAATTACATGCAGGTATTTTTAAAAATGTAAGTACAATGTAAAAACATGTATGTACACAATAAGTGCAATGTATCAAATGATTAATTAAAATGTTAGTGCATAGTAGTTAAGGCCACCTAATATAAAGTGGGTCCTGTGTTTTTTTCCATATTACATTTTTCAAACAATTAGTAAATATTATGAAAAATAAATATCAATTTCCTCTGCCATCTTTAAATTAGTGTGATGTCAGGGATATCAGCTTTATATCGGCAAACAAAAAAATATCCATATCGGTCAACTACTAATCAATGGTTACGTTCACTTTGCAGCTACATGTGGCCTAAATTGTGTGTGTCTGTTTTATTTAACATTGTGAACAAGTTCAAAGTGCATTGAATCTGATGTTCAATTCCCATTTGGGCTGCAATTTTATTTAGCCATAAATTGTGTATGTATTCATTTTTAACAACGTGATCAGGTCGGAAATCATGCGGTTATTACGTCATATATTACATTGCATCTTTCAATTCGGCCCAGCAATTTCACACTTCGTCAGGATTGCAACGATTCCCTCCATTTACTTATAGGTGTTTTGAACGTATTACACATGCAAGATTTGCAGTAACATTCAGCTGCACTGTGAACAGAGTGTTAGATCAAGGCTCTCTAACAAAGAAATGATGAAAAATATAAATGGGTTATGAAATATAAGTTCACATTATCCAAAGCTGCCACATATTAATGATTATTTAAAAGGTTTTGAAATGTAAATAAAAGTATATACAAATCTAAAGTGCACGCAACCCTCAGATTTGTACAATATATAACATGTTCAGGCAAAAGATTTTATTTGATAGAGAGACTGAACAAGTGGAAGACATTTACACTAGAATATACGGTTCCTGACATTGAAAACAACAACAGAACAATAATCTACTGGTGCTGTGAAGTTATTTACAGAGTAACTAGGTGAAAAAAAGCTTCATTGCGGTTTCAATATCACGCATGGACAGAATGCTGTACTGAACAATCAGCATCGAGGGATCATGACTTATTTAAATATGCATAAACATAGTGGTAATCAGATATGGGAAACAATTAGAAGGTCGATGGTAGAGAAGTTGCAGTAGCAGTCTGTGCTTAGGTGTCTTCATTAGAGAACGAGAAGTAGTAGCTGAAAACATGCCGGGTGTTTTCGGCCGAACAGTTAATTAGGATTTTTGCTGCTTCGTTTTGCATGAGAGAGGCAGGAAGTGGAAGGTTGATTGCCTTTTATTATCAGTCTAGCAGCTTCAGCTTCCCCTCCTCCTTTATTGCAGATCGTACAGATGTGGAGTGTCTCGGCAAAAACATCAATTCCAATAATTACAAGAAAGTGCAAGCGAGAGCACGAGCCATCGCTCATCTGCGCTCACGCACAGCCGTTTGTACCGTGACGTTCCCCTTGATGACAACATGTGACGGGACTGTTTAAAAAAAGCGCATGGGAACATGCACGTCGTTCTTCAAATTGGAGGATGAATGGAGGAGGAGGGCTGCTCTCCAAGTAAAGAGGAATACTGTAATAACTGCAATAAGCAAAAGGGAGACGCGTAAACATGATAAGAGGGCCCTTAAGAGTTTGTTGTGAAAAATAAAGCTAAAAATGCACACTGTCAGCGTAATGTGTGAACGTAACACCTCTGAGCAAAGTGTGCATCTGTCTGAACAGAAAATTACTCACTTAGTTCGATTTGGCAGAGGCTCAAATTACACGCCCTAGAAATCAAAGCAGACAAAATACTTTGTTTAATAGCTTTGCTTCACCTCGACGTATTTGCATGGAAAAGAAATGCAGAAAAATACAATGATGAAATCGTAAGCCAATCAAGGTGTTCATGCAATAATAATCCACAGCTTAACAAAAGGAAAACTGATATGGAGACTAAGAGTGTGTTGGCCTGTCGATCCACAGATATTTTACATTTCCTTCAGGTCCCAAATGATCACTGATACACAGAAAACTAATTCCAGATCTTTTCCTACAAAACAATCCAGCACCAATTCCCTATCATCATCCACAGACAATGTAACAGTTTCATAATATGCCGATATACAAATAACTGAAGAAAAAAAAACTTAAAACGGAAGTATGGATGATTTTGCATTGGGGTCAGTAAGATTTTTTGAAAGAAATGTATACATTCATTTAGCAAGGACACATGAATTTGATCAAAAGTGACAGTTTTTTAAACTGTCTATACAACAAGGAGACCAGAAATAAACTACTGTTTCCATTAAATATTATGCAACAAATGTTTTTAACATTGATAATAAGAAATATTTCTTGAGCACCATATTAGAATTATTTCTGAGGGATCACGTGACAATGAAGACTGGAGAATATGAAAATTCAGCTTTACCATTAGGAATAAATAACATTGTTAAATATATTTATATATTTAAAAATAAAAATCTATATAATTGAAAAATCTAACAGTATGGATATACAGCTTTTACATTTTAAAATATAATAAAACAAAAAAAAAATATTCGTTTTAAAAAACTAGCCATCTTTCCTCTAAATAGCAAAAATGTCACTACAAGCTCCTGCACACCCTAAAGATTTATGGGTACTGTCTGAACTAACCCCCTTACTCGTTTCCACTTATTACTGAGGCTAATACTTCCATTTAAATAAAATCTATATTTCTGTTGACTTCGACTTTAAAGCACTTCTCGTCTAATTTCTCCCGTGAATGTTTTTTCATGAGGCAGTGCCCTGTGACACGTTTGTGCCGTGTGAAACCCCAGGAGTATAAAATGGTGGGTGTCGAATTAGCCCGTCACCGCTCTCAAAACAACCACTGTCGCCATTTACACTCTTCCATTATATGAAGAAATATTAGAGCGACTATCTCAAGCACTAAATTTTGAGTAGACACCATCAATTTTATGGCTTTTCAGTATAATAAAAACAGATAGAACTGCTAGCTCACTCTGAAAACACAGAACGACAGAAATCATAACAGGCGCTCAAAGCGGCAGATGACTTTAAAATCAATCCATCTGCAACGTGTATTTATTTGCCATTTCAAGAGAGCCTCATCTGCCCAGTCCAATCAAAGCCCCTCAATGCAAATGATGCAAAGAGAAAAGAAAAGAACATACGGGCTGGCACAGAACGAGAGCGCGAGAGCTCCAGGGTAACACTTCAATGATAAGAGAGAGAAAATCTTGTTTTGATAAGTGAATTACTGGCCTTCACTACATTTTCCTGCATTCCCGAACCAGTGGGTTCATTAAATGCATTGATATTTCTGTCAACCTCATCCGAGCTGCCGTGCTCAGGATGGAGAAATGCAGTCACCTTTGCAAGGGCTGAATCTCTCAAACAGCTCGAGGCAACAGATTTATTACAAATTGATCCATTAGATAGCGCTGCCGTGGTTTATTGTTTACACCGTTCCTCTCTCCCCTGCTTGTCTTTGCCACAATAGCAGCATGTAATAAGAAGGAAAACTACAGGTGCAAACTCATCGTCATGCACCACTCTACAGCAAACCAGAGCGAAGAAGAGTATCTGAGAGAAGGTGCTGTCTAACCGACATCAATATGCTCTAACCGTGAAGAGGAAGTGGTCGTGGCGCAAGGGCAAATGAAGGGCAGAGGAAAGGAGGAGAGTCTTAGCAACGCTCTCTGATGAGTCAGGACTGATTAGAGCACACAAAGACAGCAGACCACCCCCTCCCTTCTCAAGCACATAATAATTCACACCTACAGATCCTCACATATTCCCCATTAAAGCATCAAACCCAACTCTGAGTTGTGCGGGTGCTGCAGTAAAAACCCAGCACTGGTGTGCCTATATAAATGACTATACAACCTGCTTTATGACCGAGTCATGAACAATGCCAGGCTTCTATGTCAGCGTCTAATGGTGGCCTCTCTCCTGATTCAAAGATTAATCGAAGACCAGAAAGACTGAGACGAGCATTAAAGCAAATGGAAAGAAAGAAAGAAAGAAAGATTCGGGCCTATAATGTTACAGTGATGATCTCCACCGGACTGATATAACCTGGACATGCAGCAGCACATTTATCGTTTTCATCCATTACTGCCTATGGGACCAGTCGATTGTGTATACAGCCTGACTCAATAGTGTAAGGAGGCCACGAGCATAACTGATGAATATTGATTATCTTTACATTGAGGTGTTTGGGTGGAAATATAAGGGTGAACCAAACGCCATCTCTCTAATATGTGCTGCCCAAGGTACAAAAAAAAATAAATCCTACAATTTTCAGGTCTTAATAATAAAAATGTTTTTATGTTTTTGAAAAAAGCTTCTTATAGGTTTTTTTTGAGAAAAGGGCAAATAAATGTGGTGTCTAATATTTCCTAATGTAATAATATTATTTGTGATAATAGTAAGCTATAAACTATAGCTATTTTCAGTTGTCTCATTTAACAAATAGATGTGAACGATACAATATAATTTGCCACATACGCAAAATGATGTATGGAAATGGCTGAAGCGCAGGTTTTTTGACGATACAATCAAACTTATGTGACAATGCATTTTTTTAGGGATGACGTCATTATGTCATTTGGTGATACTTTTTTGTATTATTTGATGAATAAATTAAAAAGTTCAAAACAACAGCATTTATTTGAAATCGATTTTCTTATAATATTATAAGAGCCAGATTTACTGGCGTGTGCCAGCGCAAACCTTCGTTTGATGTTAAAAACTACTGTCAGGATTTACTAAAGACGCGCAGTGATAAATTAGTGCTGAAAAGGCGTGGACAGTTATTTTTGCGGCTGACCTTATTGCGCATGCATTTGTATTAGTTTCCATTTCAGACGTTAAAGGTTTCCTGGTATTTGAGCCATTATTTACTGCCCAAAAAAATCTTGTCTTAAACCAGATGCTAATTTGCGCTGCTCTTGGTAGATTGCATTGGTCAGGAAATGATAATGCAGAACTTTCCACTCCCATCGACGCTTTTATGGGATTGCATTCTCACACTAAATTGTCCTGTTTAATAAATCTGGCCCTAAATGTCTTACTGGCACATTTGATCAATTGAATGCTTCCTTGCTGAATAAAATAAAATTTCTGTTCAAAATTTACTCTTACACACCCCAATTTTTTGAACAGTAGTGTGTCAACAACAATTTTTAATTATTATTATTATTATTATTATTTACATACACAAGGCTGTCAAAACTTCTAGAATGATAGAGGCATCCGTTACAATGGGCTGAAAAAAAAAAAAAAATATATATATATATATATATATATATTTTTTTTTTTTTTTTTTTTTTTTCAGCCCATTGTAACGGATCACTATAAGTCACTATAGTCACTATATTTATTAATTTCCAGCAAAAATGTCATTTATGGATTAATGAATTAAAGGTCCCGTTCTTCGTGATCCCATTGTTCAAACTTCAGTTAGTGTGTAATGTTGCTGTTAGAGCATAAATAATACCTGTAAAATTATAAAGCTCAAAGTTCAATGCCAAGCGAGATATTTTATTTAACAGAAGTCCCCTTTCAAAGCCTACAGCGAACAGCCGGCTTGGACTACATCCTGGTACTTCCTTCATAAATGACGTCAGTAGAACAGACTAACCTCCGCCCACAAGAATACGCGAAAAAAGGGGGCGTGGTCTTGTTGCTGTCCCACGTGGAGAAGAGGACGTGTCGCGTGGAGAAAAGGAAGTGTTGCGTTTGAGTATGTTTGTCGCCATGTCGTCGAGACGCTGTTATTTTCATCCCGGAGTCAAATCACCTTTGTTTGACTTTCCCAGGGACGCTGTAGAGATCATTAAGCGCATTTATCTCCTGTTAAGAGGCGTGACCTTTCCACGTGCGCTAAGCTGCGGTCAAATCACAACACCGGAACCGCTGGCACAATCAGAACTCGTTACGTATTTCTGAAGGAGGGACTTCATAGAATAAAGGAAGTCATCAGCCGTTTTTAGGACAGTGAAAACAGCGGTGTACAGATAAGTAAATTGTGTTAAAAATAATGCTTTTTTTTACACGCGAAACATGAACACATGTTATATTGCACACTGTAAACACAATCAAAGCTTCAAAAGAACACGAAGAATGGGACCTTTAACGTTTATAGTGTTACAATACAGCTAGGTTATAATTTTTTTATTTTATTTTAACAAATAAAAAAAATGCCATTCAAAAATATAATTTTAGCTGTAGAACGGACAATTATTCACATTATTCACATATATTTTTTATTTCACATTTCAGAAATCCGAAACCAATAAATAACCAGTTTTGTCAATGTATTTAGTTAGGAGTTCTATGGTTAAAATGATTCAGACGCTTGCGTCTTGCTAAACAAGTTGGTTCAATATTTAAAAGCGTTGGTTAATGGGCCAGCAGGATTATAAGGGATGCTACTGAAAGGCACATGTCAAACACAGTGCAAAAGCCTGGGCTCTCCTCCCCTGGCCCGTGCTAATGCATTTGAGAAAATTGTATGGCTTTGCTAATACATCCTCTCCTCTCTGCCGCTCTCATTCCTCACACTAATGCACTTACAAATGGACAAACCAGACTGGAAACAGACTCAAGAGTGTCAAGGAAAACAGTGACCGTCTATGTGCATGTGGGGGGTGGGGGGGGGGGTGTATATGCGCTTCCCTTGACTATATCCTGAAAACGGGCATTATCAAATGATAGTACAATATTCCATGAGGCTCTACATAAACAGCTCAAGGGAGCTGCAGGAGCGAGGCAATAAGGCAGTGGTATGCAGAGACTTTGTGTGCGACGTTCACTCTGGTGTCATTAAAGCAGCCAATCTTTTACCTAATCAGCAGTGTGACTCTTCAGTCAGCAGGGATGGACCAATATGGCTCCATTCTCCTACACAATGCTTATTTTCCACCCTTTCTACTGACAGCAGTCATGCAGCCAAGTGGTTCACTTTTGTTAATAGCTCCCCGCACCCCTTCCTACTCTCGGTATACATCATGGAAGCCTATAGTAAGCCTTTGGTACTTTCATTTCCCAACATCTGCTTCGGCTTTGAATGTCTCTCCCCACTCCCCAATTTCACAGAATGACTCCCATAGTACAGTTCTGTCTGATCTGGGAGGACATCTTGGAGCAATCTGTCGAAGGGTCCTGTAATTCTTCAGCATGTTAAGTTAAGCTGCTCGCTGGCAGGAAGTTCCATCAGCAGCCCTGATGGTGTCTGGTCACAGATACATGGCGGAACACAGCAACACATTCTGCATTACAAAGGCAAATGTCAAAGCTTGACTGCTTTTGACTCTTGACCTTTTTTATGCCATTATAAACCGCTGACTATAAGCTTTTCATAACTGTGTGAATACCAAAGGAACTGGTCTGCTATCCATCAATACATTTAATGGACAATGAACAGACAGCTGGTCGTTATCGCAAAGTAAACCCTGGTTATCAGGACCCCAATATGAACCAGAGGGATCTTTTATCACCCTGAAGGGGTTTACTTTGCGATAATGACCACCTGACTTTACATTATCCCAATTATTTCATGGCTACTTACCAAATAAATAAATGTGTATAAAAAATACATTTTGAATTAGTGCTGGGCACTTGATTAAATCGCATCCAAAATAAAAGTTTGTGTTTACATAATATAAGTGTGTACTGTGTATAATTATTATGTACATAAATACACACACATGCATGTATATATTTAAGAAAAATATGTAATTTCTATTAGTTTTCTATGGCTTAAATAATATTGTGAATTAAATTTTGAATAAAATTAAATAGAAATGTACATTAAATTAAATTAATATTGAATTAAATACATCTGCAGTGTATTTTTTCTGGGTGTTAATATATGTTTTTTTTCTTGATTAGAGGTAACATCAACTACTAGCTGGCCTCTGTTACATACACAAGTGGGATAATTAAATATTTATTTTTATTTGAGTTATTTTTTAGTTGCTTTCTCCTCTATATACAAAATGTCTTTCATCCAGCCGTCTTTGTATTTCTTTGCAGTTATTTGTGTTTTCATTTTATGGCTTTAACTGGGATCTCCCAAGCAAGGGTTCCAAAGAGCCTTTTACATAAAGAGAACATCGGACTGTGCAATGATCAAATCCAGACTATTTTTGCAGAAATTATTAGGCTACAAAAAGTATCTGCATCTACACAGTTTGCAGCACAACCGCAGCATGTCTTACTGCTTGTTTTTCTCTCCTCTTAGACTCAACAAGAAAAATGATGTACAATACATTTGCATGACTCTCTCGAAAACTGTCAAGAAACAAGGAAATCAGCCCTGCTCAAGACACAGAGCCTCTCGGTGTCAGAGAGGAAGAAAGGAGGCCTGTCTCATTTCTGCCAGGCTGCCCTGAGTGTCAGCCTAATATCTTAAAACAACAGATGCAGAAAGCACTGCTGCAGCCAATTACCCGCTTTTGGCATTTGTGCTACACACACACACACACAAAGAAAACATCTTTTAAGAAGAATGAAAGAGCTGGATTGTTATGCATGCTGTCAGTGCGTGTTGTCAGACTGTTAAATTTAATGAGTACACAGAATTTGAATGGCCCATCAAGAGCTCTTCGGAAGAAGCATGACAGCATTGTCCAGGGTATCAGATCTTTCAAGGAGGAATCATGGATTTCCAACAAACAAGGGTGATTTGCAGACACACTGTCTTTGCAAATCAAAGCAGACCTTACAGTTGAACAACAGCAGCATAAAGAATGACCTACTTGGCTATACAGATGGCAGCCAGCAGTTACAGACTATAAAGAGGTGGTGCGATTTATGTCTAGCAAGGTGAGAGGTAAATTAACCAGAGGAAACCTCTTTAGATCAATGATGAGATAATCTAGAAACTAACTTTCACCTCACTGCTTTAAAGGAATATTCTGGATTCAGTTAAAGGGTTAGTTCACCCCAAAATTAAAATTAGCCCATGATTTACTCACCATCAAGTTATCCTAGGTGTATATGACATTCTTCTTTCAGACGAATAAAATCAGAGTTATATTAAAAATGTCCTGGCTCTTCCAAGCCTATCAATGGCAGTGACTTGTTGGCTCATTTTTGAAGTCCATAAAAGTGCATCTATCCATCATATAACTGCCCCAAATGGTTCCGGGGGGTTTGTGTAAGAAAAATATCTATTTAAAACTTTATAGACTAAAATAACTTCCAGTGGTCAGCGGTACGCAAGTCGACTTGCGCTAAAAGAGTAACCAGTGATATATAGGAGCATCGCAACTTCGCAAGATTTGACGCCTCTTGCGGATAGGGCTGGGCAACAAACTCAAACCTCTTCCCTTATAACAAAATCCTCCGCCATTTCCCTTTAAAAATTCTCGTTTTAGACTTCCAATTCATGGCCGGTGTTTTGTTTTGCTCTATCCTATGCCCTTCTGCGTTAGTTAATACGCATGTGTCAAGGGTTACTCTTTTAGCGCAAGCCGACTTGCATACCGCTGACCGCCGGAAGCTAGTTATTTTAGTCTATAAAGTTTTAAATATGAATATTTTTCTTACACAAACGTGCCACTTCGCTTCAGAAGGCCTTTATTAACCCCCCAGAGCCACGTGGAGCAGTTATATGATGAATACATGCACTTTTATGGACTTCAAAAATGGAAGAAAAAAAAAAAATCACTGCCTTTGTAAAGCTTTGAAGAGCCAGGACTTTTTTAATATAACTCCGATTTTATTTGTCTGAAAGAATAAAGTCATATACACCTAGGATGACTTGAGGGTGAGTAAATCATTTCATTTTTGGGTGAACTAACCCTTTAAGGTCAGTAGAAAGCATTTGTGACAATGTTGATTGTCACAATAAATCATTTCAACTCATTCCTCATTTTCGTCAACAAAAATTGGAGAGACAATGGGAGGGATTAGGGTACATTCTTTGACGGATTTAAAACCAGAAATGTAAAGATTATACATTTATGTATAATGTATGGTTTATGTCTTGTTGCCGTATTCTAGAAAAAGAAAGTACTTTACAATTACAACCCATTAGCTTGCTTCCATTGCAGTAGTACCTTCAATTTTTTGCAGTAATCAACATTATAACACAAATACTCTCGAGTTAAACTAAAAAAAAATTGCAAAATGCGAGACCACAAACATGACGAATGGCTAAAAGAATATCCTAGCTTTTACAGTTTTGCAGTAGTGACATGATGTGACCAAGACAGCACAGCACCACACACAAACAGATTCCCTTCACAAACAACCAGAGTCCCGACTGTGAACATGGGAAATCACGCAAAATCTCTCATAGTCAAAGGTGATTTTCGAGCAGTGGTTCTCAACCCAATCGCTTCATGAACACAGGTTGCGCAAACTACATCTCTCAGTTGGATAGAGGAAACCATGCAGTGTTGCTAATAAAGTTTTTTTATGGATGACGATTGTAATGACGGAGTCGTACATTCGGCATGCAAGAGTCCGTTGTTATTGATGCGCAAAAAAAACATGCATGTGCGCTCTTGGCTTACTGATCGCTTTAATATCACTACAGTTCAATATATTCATTCACGCAGTTGACTAAATTAATGTGCTGTGGGTGTTTTATAACAGATCCTCACAGTTTGTGAGGATCAGTGGTGTTTATGTACACATGGGCTACAAACATAGACACGATTGCTTGTTCTGACAGAGGAATATGGAGATAACATTGAGTTGAAAAGTAATAACACTACAATACTAGGGGTGTGACTAGACACTTAGCTCATGAGATGAGGTGAGATACAAGATTGGGTTCACGAGAACGAGAAGATTTTTAAGAAATCCTCAATGACAAAATTCATGACTGGCAAAATAGTCTGCAGGTGCATTTTGAAAAGTTTTAACTAATAATCCTGTAATGAATGTCATTTCAGCTCTACTTTCTATGAATTATCATATGCATTGAAAGACAACAATATACAAGCACTGTAAAGGTTTTGACTTCTGATTGACGCTGTGTGAGACCTCCTCATAATCAAAGTACTCTCTCAATATTCAAAGTGCAAGAAGAGACCAAAACTGAGACCAGAACTAAGAGGTGGCTACAACTACACGGCCCAGCCTAAGATAGCTTTGATATTGGGAGACAGGCTATTGTATTATAGACGGCTTCATCGGACACATGCGCATTGCCACGGTTACGCGCCTAGCACAAAGCTAACTTCTGGTCTGTGTTTGTTTATCGGTCTGGCTAGTGGATAGTATGGCGCACTGCTCAGAAGAAACACATTTTGAACATACTATTCTTGGATAACACAATATAAATATTGACGATCAAGCAGAAAGCATATGACACCAGCACAAAAACAGTGTGTGCGACTCACCAAAAAGCCTTGAATGCTTCATTAGTATCCAGTATGACTGCATATGAGAGCAGCGTCTAATGTAATTTACTTATTCATTTTGCTTGTTATCAGAAATAATCTACTCTAGAGGTAACTTATTCTGGCTGAGTTTACACTTGGCATTAACATGCGATTACCGTGATTCGATCAAGCAGATCGGCTCATCAGTCAATCAGGACACAGCGCGTTTACATTTGTTCACATCAAGTGGTCGCCATCTGGATAAATGAATGGATTTATGTTTCCTGCAAAATATTTAAATTAGGTAATCACGGAGTGTAAAACAACTTTCGCTTTATTCTCTATTAATGGCAGTGCCCCATTTATGCGACGTATTCATATACAATCAATCTCAAATAGGGTACATTATCTATAAGTTGAAGTTTCCAACATTAATCTTATATTGTGAAAACATGTTATTCGGACGCATTGCATGATTGAAAAGGCGAGCGTGCAAGCATTTACCGTACAAAAAACGGCATTACACGGTCCTTAAAGGGTCAGTTCGCCCAAAAAATTTATTCTGTCATTAATTACTCACTCTCATGTCGTTCCAGCCTCTGCTGTTATTGATTCTTTGCGGACATCTATCGGAAGTTAAGTTTGAGCCACAAAAGCGCACATGTGCAGTAACATTTGTCTATGTTGTTGCCGTTGAAACCGCCTATATGATCGAATTCGCGATCACATGTACCCTGTAAGGCTGTAATCAACCAAAGAAAATCTTGGTCAACTGAGGTCCTGAAATTTTAGACTAAAAATCAACTAAAAATTAAAACGTTAAATTAATTAGCTGCGCACTGTATATTACAGGGTTCCCACTCTTTCATGAACACCAGATTCAAGGACTTTCAAGGACTTTTTAAAGCACCTTTTATTTTAAATCAAGCACAATAAATACGATAAAGGTGGGTGTGTTATTGCCAATATATCAAATACCTACTGTACCGGTGTCTATCATTAATGCAGTAACGCTAAGGCATATACTGACAACTAAAATACAATTTCCAATGAGGAAAAATTAGCAATTTTACAAAATCCAATGAGGAAAGAGGCTAATGTACAAGAGCGAGCGAGCTTTAACGAGAGATGCAGTTTGCAGCACTCTTATTCCTGCTTTTAACATTTATTTCACACTAGTTTTAGTTTTCTTTTTTATAAATCATTACTTAATTAAAACATCAAAATATATAAATAATATTGTATACATGAATTTTCCAATTAAATGAAAAGATTTCAGATGTTTACGTGCTTTTCTTCTTTTTATTTTTTGCGCAGTGATGAAATATTGCCCTTGTAAATACTTGCCAGCATTTCAGTAATGAAAGTCTAGATCTTTAAAATGCATCCAAATTACAGCAAAGCGCAACCATACGGTGGCCTGCAGGGGTCAAAAAGGATATAAACAGTGCATTTTGAAGTGATGTCATCTTGAAAACTCTGAGATGTGGATTCGGACGGCAATTAAATGACCACACGTCCTTTGGTGTTTGTCTAAAAACAGTAGGTAATTCGGCCAGGGATTTTTATGCGGGTGTGGGAGAAAAACACTGACCTTCTGGATTTGGGCGGCAATAAAATCTCCGACTAGCCCCTGTCAATGATGAAAATACCTTATGACCCCACGAGAAACAATTACCATCCGAATAGGGCTCTGAACAGTACATGGTGCTTATGGAACAGCAAAAATATATACCTTCCTCCCGTAATGCTGTTTTGTTCTGGCTTTGGCAGCGCATGAAGGCCAATTTTTGTAATAGCACCATGCTACTCTAACAAAATGCAGTTCATGCTTAATTCAAGCACTTTCAAGGACCTATGTTTGTTTTCAAGTACTTTCCAGGCCTTGAATCCATGTGTCTGAAATTCAAGAACTTTCAAGTACATTCAAGAAGCGTGGGAACCCTGATATTAAATCTTTTTTGACATTTTTATTTTGGACTGAAATGAGTCTGACACACGAGTCTGTCGGCACTGACAGCATTGCATCACGTGCACCTGCACAATATCATAGCCTATGATTTACGAAAATATAGTAACTGTTACTATGTTGTCAACTAGTGATATCATCACAAGAACTGTTGAGGAATATGCAACACAATTTAGACAATTGTTTTTGTCATATTATAATAACTGTCAGACACTATGATTTCAGCCGCTCTGTGCAGCTCGAACAAAGGAGCTCAGCTCAGCTTCGCGGCTCAGACACAAATAAGACTATTAACTTAAAGCTTTTACTCTTAAAAATAAAATGCACGTCAACTTTAATAAAAAAGGAATATTTACTAAACATGCCAGATCAAGAGACGAAATAAAGTGCAAATCAAAACAGACGGGGCAACCTAACGCAGACAAGTTAGCATACCGTTTTTAGGTGATATGACATGTTTGTCGTCGAGCTGTGATATGCAAACTGTTGCTTGCAAAATTGGAATTCAACTTTTTTCCCATTTTCTATTTAAAAAAAATGCTGCCACACTGCCGATGTCTTTGTTGCCATAGTAGAAGAGGACTGACTAGGAAAACGCTCTCACAATTAAATAAATAATAGGCCTATACAGCAAAGTAGCCTACTTCAATCTGTCCCTCTTCTCCAGTGGGTTGGGCTAATCCAAAAGAAGTGAAAACAAGGGGGTGTTCTGAAGACAGACTGTTACCTGTGAAACAGGGGTGCTCTGAAAACACCCCTATTAGCAATAATGCTTTCCACCTGATGAAGTGAACTGATTGAGCTGATGAAATGAACGCGGCCAAACTGATGAAATGAACGCGGCAAAATTTTTAAGAATTTTCAAGAATTTTGGTCGAGCCAGAACGTATTGACTAATAATCGACTGGGAGATTACAGCCCTAGTACCCTGTGTATAGGGAGCAGTGGTGCTGAGCGGTCATTCTACAAGATAAGACATTTATCAGGCGCTTAGGCTCTGGTGCGCAACAAATCCTCCGCCATGGTCTTGTCAGTCATCTCACCATAATATCATCATGTGATCAGAGAACTGCAATTCCTGCTGCACTGTGTGCGACTCTGCAGCTCGTACTGGATGAGCAGAACTTTACAATAGTTTACAACTGAAGTGAATGTTATCCAACGGAAATGTTTTTTTTATTTCTATTCTATAAAAAAAAAAAAAAAAAATTATAAAAAAAAAAAAAACAGAGAGGAGGCGGTGCCTGTAATGTAAAGAAACATAGCGGTGGCATATTTGTATGCTAATTTCACCCTTACACTCCGTCATGGCGATATCGTGAGACAGCTTTTCACCTCGACGAGAAATCTAGTCACATTTTAATATCAAACGATCTCGTCATAACCATATAGAATACAAATGTTTTGTAAATAAAAAAAGGTTAGGAAGGGGGCCTTGCAGAGGAGGGGGGTAAAAAAGGTTGAGAACCACTGCTTTACAGTAAATAAACATGGCAGACAACGGGCAAGAAGAAATGGCAATAATAGTGTTTGGGCTGCTTTTTACAGAAAATTGATTCACAGGAAAAAAGAAAAAAAAAAGGCTTGAATGAAGTCATGTTATGCTTCCATCCTCTGTCAGCTCGCTTCCTGATTTAGGTATCATTTCGATCTGTGACAATCTACAGAGCGCATCCGCGTTTGTCCACAGGGTTCCCCACACACAAACCTGTTGGATATGACTTGAGACCGACACAATCACTCTTAACACACATCCCACCAAAGGAAAGTCTGATCAGATAGAACCATTAAGATAATCATGACTTTACCTAGGATTGTCAGAAGGGGAGAATTGGGCACAAAACAGGCCCAATTGTATTGTAATGCGTGGGTGCCTTAAGCTTAACTTGTGCTGAATACTCCTTTAACTAATAATGCTCCTTTCGCCCCTTCTGAATAAACAAAGAGGCTAAGACTGGTTTTATGGCTTTGCTTAAAGAATAATTTACTGGGAGCAAAATCTACCTTATTGTTTGCCTCCATTTCTCTTAGCACCAAATGTCACTGCACTATAATTCATATCCAAGTCTGTGTCGAGCCACACGCCGGGTCAGTCAACTATCTGACACGAATCAAGGCTCGAATCAAAAGGAACACTGTGTCAGTGTGATGGAGCATTATGTAAATGCTACCTCTCCCTGCTTAAATATTGACAAATCAACTCAGAGAAGCGAGGCAGCGAGAGCACACCAGCATCCACATGGGATCTCCCCTCCAGTCGCCTGACTGACACTTCATAGGAAATGTCTTCCATTTACAACCCATTATTTACTGCTCTCCCCATGATTGCTTCACACTGGCCCTGGCAGCAGCTTCCCCAAATTGCCCTCTTGGGTGGATTCTGAGCACACTCTTGCTCAAAAGATGGATTCACGCCATGCCAAAAACGCTAACCAGATTACTTCTGTTGTCACAAATCCCTGATTGCTGGCTCCATCCTAAAAGAGTACGAGAATCTAAGATTGCGCAAGACACCCTGACTGATGTGGAAAATGCAGCAAGGTGTCTCACTTCACCGGTGATGTTCAGCTTTAAGCTACTAATAAATGAGAATCACTTCTCCTTCACACCAAGAACGATAACTGTAAAAGATCATTACAACAATAACTATACTGTTATATAACTATATTGAGTCCCCACAAATGGATGAGAAAGTTCTGTTTATTATGCATTGCAGTCATGTCGTCTACCGCTTCATATGCTCAAACTCTTTGAAGACAGGTGGAGTCTGATTGGGTGGGAAAAAAACATTCTGAAAGTGATTCCAATGATATCGTTCCAGCTGCGGACTGCACTATTCTCATAGAATTACAATGATTAGGGCTGTAACGATTTGACCAAAAATAAAAACCTCGATTAATTGAACATTTTACCTCGATTACAATTAATGAACAATTTTTTTTTGCCCTTATAAGGTTTTTGAGTACGTTCCTGATAAGGTTTTTACTGTAAATATTTTCTACTATTAAAAGGTGGAATTTTTTTTCTAATGAAAGTGCATTTCTTTGTGATTTTAAAATACTTGAAGGAAACGGTTCACTTTCAGCAGTTATTGTCTTTGAGGCAGATTTCTGCTTGTTGTACATCAGATACAGATAAATTAACACAGTAGGCCTACATTATATTTATTTCAATGCATTAATGAGAGCGTGATGGTGTGTGTGAATTACTCATACCATCTCTCTTCATTATGAAGCTGTGGTTTGTACTTAGGCTTCAAAGGTATTAAATGCCTATACCGGTTGAGTTAAGCTACTTTAGTGACTTTACTTTAGTCACAGGACGCCGTTGACACTGTGTTTCTGCGCTGCTCTTTGCAAGCGATCTTCATGTGATGTGCGAGCTTCTGTCTATCACGTGACTAAAACCAAAATAACCGATATGGGAAAAATACGTCGATTAGAGGTTCTGAATTTCGGTTTCGATTAATCGTACAGCCCTAACAATGATTATTAAAACTTAATAGGGTATAAGAAACTAGTAAGAGACTTTGCTTTGCATAGCATGTCCCTGAAAACATCTGTCAGCGGAGAGCACCCGGCTTTATTGTTATCAGACTGAGGAGCCAACTTTCACCCGAGCATGTGGATGTTCTTTTTTTTCCCTCAACATGAACATGTGAAACAACATAAACATGATAACCATATGCTGACTCGAGTGTACGTACTGCATTGTACAGTACGTACTGTTTTTTTCCCTGTTCACTCTGCTTCAGCTTTAATGCTTTTATATTTAATGCTGTATATTTTTTATGTTTTCAACTAAAAGAAAATCAAGATATAAATGCAAGCTTCTTGTGTGTATATTTGCGAATCATAAGCTTTTTCAGAAATGGTGACAAAAAAAGAAATGATTAAAAAAAATTAACTTAATTTAAATAAACGAATATTCCGTTTTTTATGAGCACAAATATTCGAATACCGTATTTTTGAAAAATGCCTATCCTTATATAAAAGTTGATATAAAAAAACTGCCTTATGTGCCTTACGTTTGGTATTTAAAGGTCCCGTTCTTCGTGATCCCACTGTTCAAACTTTAGTTAGTGTGTAATGTTGCTGTTAGAGCATAAATAATACCTGTAAAATTATAAAGCTCAAAGTTCAATGCCAAGCGAGATATTTTATTTAACAGAAGTTCCCTTTCAAAGCCTACAGCGAACAGCTGGCTTGGACTACATCCTGGTACTTCAGTAGAACAGTAGAACAGACTAACCTCCGCCCACAAGAATACGTGAAAAAGGGGGCGTGGTCTTGTTGCTCTCCCACATGGAGAAGAGGAAGTGTTGGGTGGAGAAGACGTGGAAGGGTTGCGTTTGAGTATGTTTGTCGCCATGTCGTCGAGACGCTGTTATTTTCATCCCGGAGTCAAATCACCTTTGTTTGGCTTTCCCAGGGACGCTGTAGAGATCATTGAGCGCATACATCTCCCCGTTAAGAGGCGTGACCTTTCCGTGCAACGTGCGCTAAGCTGATGTCAAATCACAACACAGGAACCGTGCCACGTGCGCTAAGCTGCGGTCAAATCACAACACAGGAACCGCTGGCACAATCAGAACTCGTTACGTATTTCTGAAGGAGGGACTTCATAGAACAAGGAACTCATCAGTCCGTTTTTAGGACAGTGAAAACAGCGGTATACAGATAAGTAAATTGTGTGAAAAATACTGTGTTTTTGTACACGCGAAACATGAACACATGTTATATTGCACACTGTAAACACAATCAAAGCTTCAAAAAAACACGAAGAACGGGACCCCTAAAGGGCCTATTCATCCAAGACAATCCTCTCTGCTGTTAAAATCTGAGAGCTGCTCAACATCATCATAAATCTTCTTCCCTATTATAGTGAAATATGAAAATGACAGGTGCTGTGTTCAGGGAAACAATATTCAAAAGTCGGGATGTAGCTGAATTGAGTGCTGCTTTTGCAATGAGAAGGATGTGATGGGCTTTAACATGTTTTTAAAAGCTGAGCCAGGCCTATATGTACAGAAAATACAATAGGCCATCGCCTTTAGGGGTGAAAAATGAGCACAGCTGTGAGTCAGTGTGACACTGATTTTGTTCAACAGTTTACATAGCTGCTCTGTGATACCCTTGAGAGTACTCTCATGCCCTTTGGCCGGCAGAGAATGATTACTAATAGCTTTCTCCTACACTGTTAAGACTCCCACACACTCTTTTTGTAGCATGACACTGAAATAACAAGATCATCAGAGAATAGCAAATTGATAGTTATTCTATCTGCTTGCAAGTTTTAGACAAGACAACTATGTGCACGAATACAGTAGCAACAAACCTGTACCTGTGCTCCAAATGCTCATGTGATAATCCCAGCTTGTTTGATTCTCTTTTACTTTCTCTCAGCCTGCTAGATAAGCACATAACCCGAGGCAGATGGTGCTGAAAATCACTGTTAAGGAGCAACCATAAAGCTAAGCCATTGTGCTTTAGATAAGTCTATTTGTGAGGAGAATGTCACTTGATGACAGAATTCTGCAAAATAATTAAATTGCCAACATGCTTCTCTAGTGCAAGATCACAAAGTATCGCAAACAATAGTTCAGATAACAAGCACGACTCAACAATAAGGATTTTTCCTGCTGGTCCAGTCGTTCACATTTTCACTGGCCCACAAAAAAAACGACCAATTTTTATTTTTTGCCATGTATTTATATCTGCTATAACTAATGTATTAATTGAATATAAATGTATATTATTATTACAATATATTAAGTAATATATTTTATAATATTTAAAAGGTTAGTTCACACAAAAATGAAAAATCATGTCATTAATTCCTCACCCTCAAGTCATTCCAAACCCGTAAGACCTTCGTTCATCTTCGGAACACAAATTAAGATCTTTTTGATGAAGTCCGAGAGCTTTCTGAACCCCCATAGACACTGCGTCATTACTACCTTTCTGGGCCTTGAAAGTGGTTAAGACAACGCTAAAATAGTCCATGTGACTACAGTGGTTCAACCTTAATTTTATGAAGCGACAAGAATACTTTTTGTGTGCAAAAAAAAAAAAAAAACGTCTTCTGTGTCAGTCTCCGACGCTGTACACGTTGTAAACACAGTGTAGCGCTTTCTGGGTACCACCAAAGAATGCCGGCCAACGCTGTTCACGTGAGCACCACGATGCATGCGTGTGATGCTGACGCAGGAGCTGGCAAATAATGAGCCTGTATTCACATGGACTATTTTAACGATGTCTTTACTACCTTTCTGGGTTTGAAACGACATGAGGGGGAATAATTAATGACAGAATTTTCATTTTTAGGTGAACTAACCCTTTAAGTAACTTTTTTTATTATACACATTCTGCTTGTATTCCACTAGAATGTAAATCCATTAATTCATTAAAAAAAAAACATTTAGCAGGAAAACAACAATATACAATGAAAAATCCTGTACCAATCAAATGAGCAACGCATTCTCACTGATGTCTTCAAGATTACCACAAATCAATCTTTGCAATTTTGGCAAACCTTGTCTGTTAACCAACTAGAATCTCAGGTGACACATCAGCAGAACGTGCAACAATGCAGAACACACCGCAGAAAACCAAACATTTGAATTT